>OMNM01035186.1:4149-14394 GCA_900302745.1 Parablennius parvicornis | reverse complement strand
TAATTCATTTGTTTAATGAACTAAAAACATCACAGGAAATCAAAAAATACGAAACTTGATGCCTTAAAAACAATCTAAATAAATTTGATTTAATCATGAAAAAAAAAAGATATTCACATATAAAAGTATAAAGTTAATAAAACTTGAAAATACAAGTCTTGTGTGTCCCACAAACTAGAAACTGTAAGTCTTCTCCTCTGAAATCTCATTTCCAGGGATTTCCTTTGTTTTATATGAACATCATGATTGGGGAAACTTCCTTCCTTCACAAAAATGAATGGAAATTAAAACCAGAGTGGGTGTTTTGGAGGTGAACCAATGTTTATCCATTAGCGTCTATTTGTGGCCAAATATTATGTTGCTAGGGAACTGTCAGCTCTATGGAAGTTATCGAATGAAGGTACTGTATATGTCAGCCTTCAAAACCCAGCGAGTGGCTCTCAAGGTTGCCGCCGGTTGCTCAGACGTCAATCTTCTCCATCCGAGCCACACAAACTCTTGTAAACTGTGTTTATTTGTCTGCTCTGTGTGATTTACTCTGAATGCATGGATGCTGAACTATTGACAAATCCGTTCCACGGAACCCCGTCGGGAGCTATCCCAACGAAGGAGCGCTTCTCAAACCCGCCATAAAAAGTCCTCTTTGGCGTTCTGCCCGGACGACGTGTGAAAACAAAGGCCGTCTACGCACATGCCATGAGCGTCAGGACAAAGACGGGCCAGACAGGCGATCCCACTTTCACCTGTGCCGCAGGCCAAAAGGCAGCGCAAAGATATTTACTACCTTTGGCGACTCAATTTGGCATTTCCTTGCAGCTCTGCGGGGTTGCACATTTTCAGTTTTCTGAGGTAAAATTTGCCTTTAAGAATACAACAAACAGTGTACACTTTGTGTGTGTGTTCCTGTTTCCCCGTGTATGTATGAATGAGTCATCTGGGAGTAGCCCCACCCTACGTGGGCGGCTGATCTGGCGGGCCGGGGAGTGTTTGGCCTCTGTCAGTCTGCCTGTCCCAGAAAGAACTGCTCACATAACTGGGCTCTTTGTTCCAAATGTCACTCCTCTCAAAGGAAGAGAAGGGATCCCGTCGCTGCCGCTGGTGCTCCTTCCTCCCTCCAGTGTTGGCTTTGTTCTGCCCGGTAACTCGTGCGAGTCTGCTACTGGCCGCAAGCGAACAATATCTTCAAGGTTATCAGGTTTTTGTTAGTGGTCACTGAGACCAGTGAGGAGGAAACTCCCAACAAGTCTTCACTACTAGAAGGTGCGAACAAAACAAAACAAAATTTGGACTTGCTCTGGCAGGCTTTATTGCGGTTTGCAGAATCACTGACACAACCCGAGTTTGTTCAAAGGTCATAACTGACGACAGTCGCTGCGTCTTTTGAATTTCTAATTACAATAATTACCAAGAGGATTTTTTTTTTTCTCCTCATGAAGCCTGTTCTTATGTTCTCTCCTGTATGAAGGGAGATATCTGACAGGTAGTAATAACACGTGACAGGTCCATAACAACCCACTGGGGTGATTTAGGTGTGTGAACAAGTGAAGGTGTGTTAGGATTGGACTTCTTAAAGAGAGAGACTTTTCTGAAATGTGCAGGAAGAAAAGTTTTACAGCCTTTTGTTGTCTTCACTCCTCCATGGAAATGGCAGATCAGAGGAACCTTCTTTCAGACATGTTTTGCGTTTACACGGCATATACTCAAGAAGTATAGCTGATTACAGCCTGGAGGTCACCAGTCCATCACCATGAGACACATAAACACACACTCACATCTTGGGGCAGCCAACCTCAAACACATGTTATTGGACTAGGAGAGGAAACTGTGTCCTCAGAGAGAACCCATGTGTGCCCAGGGAGAACATGCAAACACACCAGTGCAGCCTTTTCAGTTTTAATAAAATTCTGGAATATTTTATCATTTGCATTTTGGCTTTTATTTAAATATAAGGTAAATATAAGGTATAAAATGTATGATGTAAGTTTTAGGATGGTCATTTTTAATTAAAATTTTGAGTTAAACTTTACATTTAGGATGAGAAATACGGCAAAAAAAGAGTCAGCAACACTAGATCCACACAAACATGAAAAAGTTGATCTGAATCTAGTATCTGTGTGAAATTCTATTAAATTACACGTGAATGTCTTTGTAGTGATCCGGCAGGCCTGCAGGCTTCGTATTGGGTCTCTGCTCGGCACCATCTGGCAAAGAAACCGCCGTCAGCGAGTCGAATACAATCGTCCACGGTGAGAATATGAAGGGGGAAACATTTGCTGTCGCACAACAAGCTGTTGTGGGAGTGGTGTGGCAGCAGATTATTTTTGCTTCCAGTTATGAATCGCTTGCTATTTGTGTTCTCACCCTTTGAAGTCTCGGCTCTGAGAGCCGAGGCCAGAGTGAGTTGTGCAGCCGCTTAATGTCCCTTTAATGGCTGCCATCAGATCCCACTTCTGAGTGGCTCGCCAGCAGCATTCCTGCAGCAAACTTCATCTGAATCCAGTGTTTACATGCACACCAACCAGTTCCAAATGTCTTTTTCAAAACAGTTTTCCTCCCACTTGTCACCACTTTGTCCGTCTGAACATCAATCTAAATAATTAGGAAGCTTGAATTCTGCCCCCCTTTTTTTACGGGTCTACCGGGTGTCAGTGCCTCTGCTCCCTGTCTCTCGTACTAAAACGATATGTATATGAGAAATCCTCAAAGAAGTCCATAAACAACCCAGCGGGAAACAGAGAAAAGTCAATAAATCACAGATAGCAGGCCTGCACGCTGCAGGCTGCAGGGACTCTGATACTCCAGCAGCAGACTCGAAAGAACAAGAAAGAATGGAGCCTTTTTATTCTTTTTTTCTGTGTTCTAGTGCCAAGGAACATTAGGCTTTCCCGGTTTTTAATGGCACGTGAAGTGGCCAGACAGAAAGGTCGCACGTAAAACCTACAACTTAAAGGCAGCAGGGCAATATGGAAACACTTAAACAGTGAGCTCCATTAGTCCTACACTGTGTGTGCAGCCGCCGAGCGGAGGCACGCTAAACGTCCCACTAAACGTCCCACTCGTCAAATCTTTTTGTTTTTTTGTGTGTGTGATGGACTAGTGGCCTGTCCAGTGCGGTGGCCCGGAGGTACAGACCAACATTACAAAATGTGAAACACTTTTATAAAGCTTGAGACAAATGTATTTAAAAAAAAAATTTTTTTTTTTAGATGTTTAAAAAAAAAAAAAAAAAATTGCATTACCATAACACATTTACAAGTCATGAAACAAATTAACAAGACGCAAAACACTTTTACAAGCTGCCAGAAAGGGAATGTTCCAAATCCAGGGTTCGATGTGTTGACGTTGAGATGAACAGTGACCGAGTTTATGTTTTTCCCGTTTTGTAGACAGTATATGAGCCAGTTAACGCGGCTTTGTGGTCGGTTTCTACAATGTTGAAGGGGCATGGACCAGAACGGAGACCAGATCTGTTACAGCAGTTCATACAGTATTTTAATGAGGGCCAATGACGTCATGTTTTCACATCAGCTTGAAGTCACTGAAAAGCAAACCTAAAGAAGCCAGGTTATATCACAGAAAGGGCCTTTGTGGCAAAACATGACTTTTCAGTGTGTCCATCTCTGCTTATTGACAACATCAGTTGAATTAACCCCGCTCCTGGTTTAAACCTGGATTTGATACGTTCCCTTTCTGGTACATTGTATTTGTAAATTTGACTTGGCGCTTGTAAAAGTTTTTTGTGTCTTGTTCATTTGTTTATTAATATGTAAATTTGTTTCGTGACCTGCGCGTGTGTGACGATGATGTAATTTTGTTTGATGACATGTAAGGCCCCGTTTATATGACATTTCATGTGACACCTAACAGCGGACACACTGACAACGACGTAGTTAGTCTGCCGGGCCACAGGGGGGCGCTGTAATGAAACAACACAGACATGTGCATGGAGAACAATACACCAGAAACATGAGCAAAATCGAGAGAACCCGGTATGGTGAATCTGATGCTAAGTTTCAACTCTAAAACTACTGATATGGACATAAAGACTAGAATATTTACTGCGAGTCATACCACTAGGGGTGCGCCATGTTTGTTTACAGGCGCAAGAGCAGTGGGAAATTTTTACAACGAGAGGGGGTGTGGTGAGTGACACATGCCGCAGTCTCTGTAGGAAGGAGTCATGACGGTAAACGAATCTTTGCATCTTGGGAGTCAGTATAACAGTGGATCCACACACTAGTGTTGCGTAAACCCCCCAAAGGTGAAGAAAGTTTTGGGGATTCACTCATACTTGTTGTTGTGTAAACGGGGCCTCAATATAATATAATAATAAAAATAAAATGTAATGCAGGTTTGCGTCTCCCGGCCACCGTAGTCCAGGGTCGTTTCCTGTCTTCCTGGACGAAGCAGTATAGAAGATGTACGGGTGTTTATTAAACCGTCTCTCATCAATGACCACATTTTAAATCAGGATATTTCTTTTTTTTGTGAAATAATTATAAATGCTTATGTTGGTGCCATGAGATCCAACAGCTGATTTCTGCAGCATCTACACCACGTTTCGACTTGCATCCAGAGCGCAGAAACTGTGGGACACCTCTGGGTGAGGTAGAAATACTGGATCGTGGAGAAGAGAAGTTCAAAACAAGCGAAAACTGCTTCCAGATGCACTGGCAAAAATTCGGCTGGCCTTTCCTCACTTTCTTCCCCTGCAATTTGGTTTCAGTCTTAAAGGTCTTTTAGAAAATGATCCTTTCTTTATATACACTGACCTTTGATGTCATGGTTGTTACAGAGGTGAGAGCAGAGTTCAGCGTGAGCCGGTTTGTTAGATTTCATCGATTAAAAACAATTATCAAAATAGTAGTCAACTAATTTAGTTCATCGGCCCATTTTGTTCAATTTCTCAACCAGCCTGTTCTAGCGGCGACCACGGCGTAGCAGTAAAGAGCCACCTGTGGCTGTAATCGACCAGCAGAGCAGGAGAAGCAGCCAACAGTCAATTGCAAAACCTTGTGCCACGGCCAATGCTTTCAGCAAGATGGCAGGAGGAGAGAACGTGAGGAGAGAAAATTTCACGCTAAAAGTCAAAGTGTGGGAGCACGTCACATTAAATCCACACAAAGACATGTGATCTGCAAACTGGGACGAGGTTGAGACAGCAGTTTGTATTTGTGTCCATCTATTGATCGTGAATCATTAATTCAGCTCATTGTGTTACGTTTTGAACTGTTTTACAGAAATGATTTCAATAAAAATGCACATATCTCTTGCGTTTTTCTGTTCCTTCATGAAAATATGTTCTTTTAATAACTTACCTGAGTGAATGAAGTCTAAACAAAAACAAATGAATCAAATAATCGTAACGATTATCTACAGAGATCAATCAGCAAGATTATTATTCGCTGCAGGACTCGTCTCCTCGATTACCAGCTTGTTTTTCTGTGGTACAAATGTTATACTTATGTTGATTGGCTGCTGGAATTGTCAATGATGATGTCAGCGTAGCAGTTCTTTGCTCACACAAAAAAAAAGAAAAAGAATAAAACGATGGTGGCGCTGTCTACAAGCATCCACGTTGCGTAGCATCACACCCCCGGACATTTAAAATGAAATGCAAGGCTCATTTGTAAATCACATGGGATTTAAATTTATATTAGTCTTGTTAGCAGTTAGCAGCTAACCTCCTGTTTTCACAACAACACTGATCACAATCAGAATCTCCCGAATGGAGACACACGCCCTTGTGGGCGATTCTGGTTTGAACAAAGAGCCAAACAAAAAAACTGTTATGCAAGTTTCCACTGAGGTCCAACACCAATATCCATGTTTTAACAAGGAAAAATAGGATTTCCGAGTCGCAATAATCAAGATATGTCATGTTTGAAGTCAAGCAGTGAAGCGCTTCCTCTGCACATGTAGAAATGTATTATTTTTTGCTGAGTAAGCCCTTTGTTTGTGAAGGTACCTGGAACAGACATGCTGGGTTTCTCTGACAAGAGGACGTGATATTTGTGTGGTGATTTGGGACCAAAAATACCAAAAGCACAAAGTAAAATCTACCAAACTGACTGAGCTTTTATTCTATTTCATACTCTTAATATCTTCACATTAAGATTCCTTCCTTGCTGTATTGTATTTCTTATATTTCTTTGTAAACCACTGTGAATTGCCTTGTGTCTGGATGTTGCTGCGTAAATAAGTGTGCCTTATCTAAAAACTTACCTCTGACTCACTTTGTCCGAATTTCTGTGGTTTCAAAAAAAGCTCTGACTCGGATGTAGAAACAGTCACAGTAAAAAAAAAAGAAAAAAAAAGAAGAACAAATCGTCTTTAGAAATCGGTCAGTTCTTTTTATTCTAATGCTCACCATTGAAACTCGTTGGTCCTTTCATAAGACCGTCTTCCAGAAGGTCGACGGATTCCAGGATGCTCCTTCAGCGTAGATTAAGTCCATCTCGAGTAGGAGGGAAAGAAAACAAAGCTAGAACACGAACACAAGTATGACTGAAACATATTGCTGGTTAAGGTTTTGGTTGAAGTTACCTCCTGCCCTTCATGGGTCAGTTTGATTACGACAATTCACTTTTTCGATGGGCTGATAATAATAAAGCGCTTTCTACACACGCACATATTCATTAAACACTTTGTAAAGTTAATATGAATGGAAAAAAAATAATCATGGGAATAATAATTTCTACATAATCAATAAATGTATAATAAATAAAGAAAAATACGAATAAATAACAAGAATAAAGAAGATATGTTTAAGTTTTTGTAAATTTTTATTCTTCTAACTTCTGGCCACCAGCTTCAAACTAATTTGGCTTTTGTGATTTAATTCCTCGTTTCTATATTTTCAATTCTGTCACGTTGACTTTGCAGAGCATGAATGCGCAGAGCTAAACTAGGATTTATAGCAGTTCATTATGCATAATGAGCATGCTAGCATGTTCATGATAAATTTGGGCTGTATTTTATGCGGACCCAGTATAAAAACTAAACTTGATTATAAGTAAAGAACACTCTAATAACATATGGAGAAAAGTTCAGTCCTGAGTTTGCCAAAGTGTTTTTCCTGTTTTGTGAACTTGTTGAACTTGTTGAACTTGGTGAAGCCCGGTCCCACACAGAGGGCGTCGATATCAGAGTCTGCTCAAACACCACAGATCGCTGGGAAGTGAAATTCAGAAAACGCTGATACACTGAGGTGCGTCGCACCGACTTCATTCAAGCTCCCTCTCGAGAAGAAAAATCTTACCTCAAGCCCCGTTCTTCTCAGTTTCTGGGACATTTTGAAACAAATAATAATAAAGTGCAACAGGTTTTCTGTATCTTTTTAACACTGTGCAGAACACTGGAACTGTGAAGAACAGTGAAGAGGGTCTCTATGTCTTTATCAACCTTCTTCCTGCAAATGAAGCAAATTCTAAATGTTTCTTAATCAGAGGTACATGCAGTCGCTTTCAGTTGGAGCTCAACACTTTGCACCGACTTTTGAATATTAATTTAAAATGTGGTTTTCACACCAGGTTCCTCCTCCAGGACATCGCAGTTAGCTTCTCGCAGCTATAATGTTTGTGACAACATGAAATTGAAATGTTTGGGGAACAAATACACTGAGTTGGTTTACTGTCCAACGTTAAAGTGCATATTTAGTTTTAAGATTTACCATTTCACTTGACCAACTGTACAAATATGGACTCAGAGAAGTCTTACATAACTTGAATAAAGGTTACTTCTAACTATACTTATATATAGTTGTCTTCAAATTATGTATGAAGCTCATAAACAAACTTTACCAGTTAATTTTGTGCACAGATTTGCAAAAAGAGAAAGTAACTATAACTTATAAGGAACATAAATCTTCAGTTTTGGGAGCACATTAATGGAATGGTACATTTCTATATAAGGGGTCAATTTACGGAACAATGCAGACCAAAAGAATTTAATCCATAAAATCTAATACACAAACAAGACGTAAGAAAGCAGTTGAAGTCAGAATATTATTAAAATACAAAGAAATGGACAATATGTATTATAGTGTTGTGAGGATAGAAACACTCTGATCAGAGTGAGAGTGGCTTTGGGGGTAAAAACAGCAAAGCCCTTACGTCATACGTAAATTATTGTTTGAAGCTCTCACATTAAAAAAACATTTAGTGATCCCAATATTCAGCATATTGATGTTGCAGCTAACGGTGATTAAAACAGTCAGAACAATCATGAAGTAACCAAAAAACAAAGTGACAAGCAAGTGGGACTTGAGTACTGCAGCTTTAAAACATGTGCTGTACGGACCATGCTGTGTTTAAAAAAAAACAAAAAAAAAACATGGCAGATTCAATATTTTAATGAGCACAAACATAATTTTCCACCAACGTGCAGAAAAAAAATAATTTCCATGTGTGATGTGAAACTCCTTGTGTAATGTAAAGAACATGATGGGAAATTACAGTGTGGGTGTGTTTGTATTGAAATTACAGGGTGCAGAATATATATGCCCGGGTGAATATATTCAACATATGTTAGAAAACAATCTACGCCCACGCTATGTTGCAGCTTCGGGCTGTTTTAGTGAAAGGTGTACTTACTGATTAGTGTCATGATAATTACATATAAAGTAGGTGTGTATTGTATTTCTGCCCACCCGCGTCATACAATCCACGCCACTGCAGGGAAATCGGCCTTTACTGCGTGGGCAGGCGTAGAGAATAAATCAAAGTGAGTCAGTGGGACATGTTTAAACTATCCGGTGCCAACACCCTGCTCCGACTGTGAAGACCACGCCTGACACCTATAGTGGACCTGCCTCCTCAGCGGAGCCAGGAATGTGGCGGAAAACCTTAAATACAGAGTCACACGTCAGCGTGGAGCTCAGCAGCATGACAGCAGTAGCGCTACGGGTCAGAGGCGAACAAATTACCTCCATTTACCCTCCACGTTTGGTCATTATGCGCTCTTGTAAGGGCTGTTCAGATCAGGTTACGCATGTCAGGGTGAGTAATTGTGTCAAAGATTTGAGTTGTTAAAACTCAACCGGAGCCCATCAGGTCAGGATAACAGAACACCACTTGAGAAATGTATAGGCTCCTGAGTCATTGTGTAATACTGTCACAATAACGCGCACAGCTGTAAGTTCATCAAGGCAAATGCAAAAGAATCACTTTACGAAGTAGGGAAAATGCTTTTTAAAGCAGGATTTCACAAATGAATCTATCTCGACTATCGTCTTTTGGATAATCTCTGACCTGCTTGTTTGTGGTATCTAGATGCTTATAAAGATTTTTAATATAAGTTATTTCAGAGATTTTTTTTTTCCACCTGCTCTTTTATATTGTGAAAAATTTTGATTAAATTGTAAGTTTTTGGAATTAATTCTCTCAGAGTTGAAAATAATTCAATGTCAAGCCTTGTTTAGCCAACGTTTCTCGTGAAAAAAACTGTTTTTTGCCTTTTCACTTCAGAAAAGTTTTGAGGCTCCTAAACCTTTAGAAGAAATGTAAATATAGACATTTAGCTGTTATGACATTATGTAATAATGAACAATTGCTGTTCGTGAACATTATGAATGGATTAGTCACAACATGCCACCATTTCAAAAATAGGAAATGTAGAGACATTCTAAACATACGCCCATTAAAAAAAACAACAAACAGGACAAGAATTTGCACTGACGTTTATTAAATAAAATAAAAAAAGAGAGACAACCATATCATCAACCAGATCATGGTGTCTCTAAATTAGCAAAAAATAAATCATAAGTATTGTATTTATCCACATTGGGCAAATTCAGCATAATAATACAACAATGCAATTTAATATTAAAACGGACTAAACAACCTTCCAATAAATTGATTTATCTTGACACTATAAATAATTGATATTTTACTCCTTCAGCTAACTCCTGACAAAAACATTCCACTATTGATTTTCTCAGTGTTTTATGAACTATTTGAGTAGTTTTCTATTTAAGAAAATACATTTTGTTAAGAAAAAGATTGTCTTTTTTAAAAATGGAACTTCCCACGCAGCAGACTGGCCATTTCTGCTGGATTTGTTGTTTTCCTCCTTATTTTCATCCCTCCTGAGGTCATACTGTGTGATTTTAGAGTTGGGCTTTTTGGGTACTTGTTACCAAAATTCAGAAAGTTTTTACGGGCCTAACCTAATTAATTTAATTACCACAGAATGATATGTAATTTGTCTGGTGCAATTTTTTTTTTTTTTTTTTTTTTTTTTAAA
>OMNM01035185.1:0-12626 GCA_900302745.1 Parablennius parvicornis | reverse complement strand
CGGATTAATCTGATGACATCACTGGTGGGATTACATTATGATATATGAGCTGAGGTCTTTTAATGCAACTTGAACAATAAAGAAATACACATAAAATGTTAGTTGTGCCTTTACATACAGTAAGCGCACAATGTTTTATACTCCTTCCTCATTATCAAGTATCAGGATGTTCATGTACTTCCTCATATAATCATTATATTGACTCTCTTTGTTGATATAGAAACCAGATAAATACCCCTGAGAGCGTGAAGGCATCTCATGACCTGAGTCTATAACTGCTGTTATATGAATTAAAGCTCCGTTCTGCAGATATTCAAACAAAGATGTGAGGATTTTGAGTAATTTCTGACGTGACGAGTTCAAGAGTCAAGAGTCAATCTGGTTTCATATCAGAGTAACACTCTCTATGACTGCTGGTACAACAATCAAAGCTAATTTGTGCAATTCCTTATCCAATTACCACTCTGCTGACAGAGGTTTCTTTCATGGCATGGACAATGGAGCAGCATGTCCTTAGTCATACGGACTAAAATCTTGTGACGTGGGTCTATGCCAGGCTAAATAAAGACCAGAGCCAGTTCCTCACGCAGCACAATGTGACACTTTTAACAGCCAAGTTCACAGGCCTGCTGGAGGGGATGTCCAGAGCACATTGACACATACTAGAGATTTCTAACTGCTTTAACAGAAGACAGGAGATCAGGCAAGCTTTGAAACTACTGAACCGACCTCGTTAAACTATAAAATAATATACAGCCTTCAAACAAAATAACAACAGCACAAAATGCATTGAATTCCTGAAAATTAATTCCAGATGTTAGTTTTTTGATTTAACTATTTTCTCTCAGTTTTTAATTGTTAGATGTTGTTCTTGTAGATTTTTTTAAAACAATAACAGTTTTTAAATACTACATAGTAATTGCACTTTTAAATGATGCTTCGGTATTGAGGAAAATTATATGATTTCAAAGTATGAGAAAACAACAGAAATTGCTGTATTTTCCTTTTAATCTCAGAAGTTTTATGGATTATTTATTTAAATAGGAGTTTCAAATGCAAGAAAATGATCCACTTGATCAAATGCAGACATGTTACGAGTACCTTTACCTCTCAGGAGCAGATCCAACTTTGGTGAAACTCACATTTTTGATGAGGTGTGAAATTGAATTTACTGAAACAACCATCCCACGTTGTTATCCTGCCTGTGTTTTATATATTTTTGTTTGGAGCAGTTTCAAACCTCAAATAAGCTGCTCCTTGATTAAACAGTCACAATGATGTACTTTTAATCTAAACCAACAGGGATGTATTATAAAAAATTAAAAAAAAAAAATGTGTGTGCACAAAGTTGTTAGGCTGAGTCAATAAATGCGCGTTTTACACAGGAGCTCCACCCACATCAGCCAATTATCTCATGGTCAACCTAATCTCTCTCTCTTTCTCGTCACGTTCTGTTCACTGAATGGTCTAAATGTTTCTTAATGGATTCAGAGATGTTAGATCTTTCAGGATCAAGCAGATTAGACTGAAAACTCAGCAACTGGCACCATAAAATCTTTGTGTTTTTTGTCTTGTTTCCCACGTCTCTATTGTAGTTTCACCTCCTGGTCAAAGGCTCAATTGCGATATCTAGTGGTGGGAAATGTCACTTAACAAGAGGCAGAACAGACCTACACAAGTTTGGATTGCAGCTATTTATTGCAAAATGAAAATATAGAAGCATAAACTGGACAGCACACATTTATGGTTTTTGTCTCAAATCTTCTTTTATTGAGCTTTGAGTTGAAGCATTTGATACACAGATGCTTTATTTAATCCAGCAGCATCTGAAAATGTGGTTCAAGAAATTATTTGAACACAAACTTGCAGGAGAAACTTAATGTACTTGATGCATTCCTCCACAGTGGGGAGCTCTACCTCTGATCAGGCATGTTTTACACAAGCAGAAACCCCCTGAGGATGACACCCTGCAGGGAGTCGGCGCTCTGCAGGAAGTGTAGTTTGCATTCAAAACACAGTGGTGCAAACCTTCAAGCTGCCCCCACACACCGCATGGTGCGTGTCCCGCACATTAGCCTGCTGACAGCCATATTGTACACCTCCACAATTAGCCGCGTCAAGCCGACGACACGAGCTAAGGACAGAGGCGGAAGTATGGCATCTTCCCTTCAAAACAATAAAATAGAAACTCAAAGTCTCAACTGACAGAAAAATCTTAGTCATTTAATTTTGACATTTTATCATCAGTCTAGGATATTTCTGCCATTATTATTATTGTTCAACTATATTTCAAAAGTTAAGTTTAATGATTGAATTTGAATAAATGTGCCATACCACTTTGTTATACGAAGATAGAGAAGACAACAACAGACTGTATTACACAAGAAAAGGAAGGTATTTAATCATTTAAAAATATGTTCTGAAATTGGTATCCTTACATTTGGATAATTATTTCCCTCAATAATCATTAAATGAATGGATCTATCTATCTATCTATCTATCTATCTATCTATCTATCTATCTATCTATCTATCTATCTATCTATCTATCTATCTATCTATCTAATCTAATCTGTACAGCACTTTTCATGCAGGTTAGTACAATTCATGGCTGAATGGATGGATTGATGATGGGTGGATGGATGGAGAGGAACAGAAGAGGATGGAGACAAGATGGGGATCAAAACAAAGCAAAACATGATGTTTAAAATGAGATGAAACCAAAGAAAACACAAAATATTAAGAAAAGTGATTAAAAAATATAAGGAAATATCAATAAATAACATAATCATAATAAGATAAAGTAAATTAATGAATAAAATGAATGACAAGCTGAAGAAGTTTATTTTTAGGCAATCGTTGTAAGCATCAATAAAGTGCAAAGGTCCGCAAACTGCGGCTCTGGAACCACATGTGGCATTTTGACTCTTCTGTAGCGGCTCTATGAACCATTCACAAAATGATCCCTAAATAAACATTTTATCTTGTTTTAATTTCATTTATGGACACAAAGCCCATTAAAAAAATACTAATAACTCTTGACTAAAAGGGGCTTTTGATAAAGGCAAACCTAAAATGGTAACAAAAAAGGGGAGGAATTAAATATAAAAGAAGAATCACAAGAAATTGAGGGAAACAGCTTAAAAACTAAAATAACTAGGATTAAAGGTTAAGTTATAGGAAAATACATTCTCAATCAAAATTGTCTACAAGACGCTGGAAAAGAAGGTTAAAACCTTTAAATCTCTGAGAATGTAATGAAATATTTACTATACAAAATTTAAATGGAAACTTCATAAATGCAACAAAAGACAGTTTGTGTTTATATATCAAAATTATGTGTGAAACTTTAAGAGCTGTGCCAGCCTCATTTCTAAGATTAAACAGGTTTTATGGTTCCAGTTGAACTTGATTTGGTAGAAAGTGACAAAAACGACTCTTTTGTTAAAAAAAGGTTTGCAGACCCATGGTAAGGTGTTCATGAGCTTGGCGCTTCCCGTCGCTTTTACTTTGTAGTCTCCGGCCGGAAGCCGATGCGTCCCTTCGCGGCTGGTTTGACTCCGGAGCCAAAATCGCCTTACGCGTTGACTTCAGTGCTTTTTCCATGTCTGCGAGAATTTGCTTCAGTAAACGCGGCGGGAGAAGAGTCGGAGGGAACTAGAGCGGATTTTTTCTCGTAAAACTTGTGACATTTTGGAGGAAACAGGCCTCTCCTGTCGGTTTTTTTTAGCACGCACATCGTCTCTCCGGTGAGTCGCCTCTCCCTAAAAAAAAAAAAAGAAGAAAAAAAAAAAGATGAGCCTCTTCAAGTTTTGATGGCATCGCGGATATCCTCGTGTTCGACACTCTCCGCTCATTTATATCCTTCAAGCTGGCAGATATCGCACAGTAAACGGATTCAAGTCGTTAATTTGAGGGTTTCTTTGAGTGTTTGCGGGTTTTGAAGGCGTGAAAACTTCAGAAGTGAGTCTCGTCCCGTTATGTCGACTACACCCACCGTTTGAATGTGGCAGCTCCCAACGGTTCTCTGCTTCTATTTTCAATTTTAAACAGGCTCACATTTAATATTCTGCCTTTTAAAACCACGCAGTTGTTTTGGAGAGATACTCATATTGACGTGTTTTTATGTTTGTGGTTTTGTTGCATGCTCCGTGTAACGTGTGTAACCTAACAGCTGTCGTCTATTTGTTTTAATTGTGGTTAAATTACAGTTTAACGGAAGTGGGTTTATCTTAATCCACACTGCAAAACCACAGCTCCTGTCCACAGATTATTATCTATACACCTCTTGGCCAGTTAATACCAACAATAATGAATCGAAATGTGGAAGAATAACTTAATGATACCAGTAAGTATGAAAACTAATGAAAGTACTGCACATATTTTGTGTGTTGCACTTTTCATGCACACAAACCTTTAAATTCATAGTCCTTCCTCAATGTTTGCAGAATCTGCAATTGCATTTTGTGGTCATTTACATTTTGCACCTCTTTTTTTTGTGCAGAACTGCAGATAACATCAATTTCTTCTGGAGGATTAAAAGAGTTTTCTCAGCTAGATTGGCACTGGCCATTTAAATATATTCAATTTGAAGTCCGGTCACAGAAAAGTTGTCAAATCAGACTGTTTCCAGTCTAGTGAGCTCACAGGTTTGATTCCTAGGGCTTGCCGTCACTATGGACTACATAGTTTGAGAAACCCCTTTCAGTGTCACGTTACAGTTCAACAGAGGTCATTACCAAACTATTTTGGGCTTGTGTTTCATGTAAGGTGCGCCTGGTGCTGTGACATAAATGTGTCAGAAAACACAGTGGGAAAGAAGTTTCAAAATAAAAATCAATGGGAAAACTAAATTTAAATTGGATTGACTTTGGCTGTTATGAGCTCAACGATGGGCTCAACGCGAAAGCGATGGAACACGGTTGGCTTCATTTGGTTTATGATTGCTGAGGCTCAGGGCTCAATTGAGAAACTAATTCAGCTACTGGTCGTGTTTAATCCACCAAATAGTTTCTTTCTTTCACTTTCAGGTCCAGTGAAACGATTGTTTGCCGTCCTGTGACGGAGTTGAGTTTTCCTCTCAGCCGTCAAGAGAAGAGGAAGCAACGATGCCGAAACCGGTAAGAATCTCCAAAAAGGCTTGTGGTATTTGGCATACAGCTGGATCGCATGCAGCGAAGTGACAGTGTTGCCCCCCGGCTGCTCCCACTCCTCATACTTTCCTTTTACAAGTAAACAACAGGCAGTCTGAAGTGAGCAGCCGGGTCCACAGGCCCCGCCGCTGCAACACTGCTACCATTGTTACAGAAAGGGTGGAGAGAATGCCAGAGTCCCGGGATGTTCGCAGAGCCGAAACAAAACCAATTTGGTGCAGCCGTCTACTTCCCATTGCCGTCGTGGCTGCTTTTTCCTCATCTTTAAGAGACTCGGGGTGAATCTATGAATGAGCCCGGGGGCGTTGGATGTTGCAGAATTGCACTACTATCACACAAGTTTAGAACAGCACAGGAATGAAAATGTCTATATTTTAACAAAACAAAGCACTTTAAGACTGAAAATGACTACAATCTCAACATTAAGCCAATTTTAATTAAATCTTCTGCAGCAAAATACAGTGAAATGTCCAAAAAGCTTCTGCTATAACTGTTGCATTATGGGTGTTTGAGGCTAATGCTAGTTTGTTAGCTTTCGTGGCAGCATCACCAATATCTCAGCTCGGGTCTCAGTGTTGTGTTTTGTCCATGACACGTAAGAAATTGATCAGAATTCTGTGATTTTCACTGAAATGTTTACAATTTTTATGGTGGTTTCATGGGTTGGAGCCTCTTGTGTGCCGGTTTTGGCCCGCAGGCTTTTTGTTTGACACATGTTGGAAGAGCGATCCAGTGTGTTTAACGGCCTCACAGACCGCCGATCATTGCGACGCTGCCCCTGACTGCGCTTCCTTTTCAATATTAACACTAGATCAACCTCTTCTGTCCTGAGGTGAACTCTACTCTTGGTGTTGGGTCAGTGTGATGATTTACTTCAGGGATGTGGAGCATAAATTTCTTCAGAGTAGCGGCACGACATTGAGACCTGAGCTGAGACGTCGATGACGCTGCCATGAAAGCTGGCAACCTTGTTGCTATCAAACTAGCCTCAGAGAGATGCTGTCGGAGTGTAAACACATGCTTTAGGCAACAACTGTTGAATTTTGTTGGATATTTCACTGCATTTTGCAACAGAAGGTTAAATTAAAATCAGCTTTATGTTGACATTGTAGTCATTTTGTCGTAATTGTTCGGTTTACTTGTGTATCTGTTTTGGTGCGTACATTGAGAATTCTCACGGTCTCCAATAGATGACTTCTATTTGCCGCTAGGCATTCCTCTGCAGTGTGATGATGCTTACTGCACTGTGCTGCTTTCATGTTAAAATTTAAGGTAAAGTTGCAGCTTTGGGCTTCAAAGCAACGGCACAACAGAAGCACATCTGTCCCTTTCTTTACATGGTGTTTGTGTGTCTGTGGGTGGAGAGGGGAACGTCCAGACGCTGATGTCATCCTCAACTTCCCCCTCTTGTCCTCCAGATCACCGGGGCAGGATCCCCAAAGAAAACAGCTCCCAGGACAGCTGAGCGAGGCTTGTGTCACAGACGATATCTGACAAAGAAAAGTACAGCTTGTTGCAGCGAGGCACTGCCATAATAAACAGAGGAAGCGGGGTCAGGGTCAGCTACTGCCAAGCTTCAAAACTTGCACATAAGGAGCATTTTCAAAGTGTTGAAAGTGTACTTGGAGTTTTCGGTATCTGGACTGGTATCCAAATAGATAGGACAGTCCCAAAGTCTCGCTGTGGTGTGTTTTGACTGGAGGTGTCTTCTGTTTTTAAGTCAGTCAAGGCTGCGGCAGAGTGTTTAAAGGGCCCGGTGGGCCGTCAGGGCAGGATAATTACGAGGCGATAGGAAGAGGACTCTGCTGGCTTCCTCGCTTGTGGCTGTTTTCCTGCTGGCTCGAGGAGGAGGAGGCCCGCTGTGTGCTTCGGGGGCCAGATCTATGTCAACATCCTGGCTCGGTGCAAGAGAAGGGGCAGCTTGTCCAAGTGAATATCAACCAGATCACTGCAGGAACTACAAGGAATAGCAAAAAAAGAAAGAAGCTGCAGGAAAAATAAACTTTGTTTGTGTGTCTGTGCGAGACGTGACTAGACGATGGGTAATACGGTGAATGTAAACATTTGTAGGTCGTGGTCATTATCTGCTCTCTCTCCTCTCAACATGTCTCCTTCACTCTGCAGGGGGGTTAATCAGAGGGACCGGCAGTTGCTCAGATCCCAGCAGGCCAGATTAGCAGCTCTTCTGATCGAAGCGTGGATGTGTGTGTGTGTCTGTTTTAAGACCTCACCCAGCAAAGCTTCTCTAAACAGCTTACAGCCACTAAACAGCTGCACATTTAACAAGGGGCCAGTCTGAGGGACAACTCGTCTTTGTTGTTGAAATGGAGAGGGGGGATTTAGAGACACTCCAACATAAAGAATTAAAATGCTGCTGGTTTTGTTATCACTTGTACACTTGTGTCATCAGTTCATGTTGTTCTAAACTGTACTCAAGAATAGTTGAAATTTGTACTTGGTCACAGTCTAGCTTTAAAAATGTTGAAACCATTTTCTGGATCCTCTGATGGCTTTACAGGTAGATTATCACTCAGTCTGATCTCAATCTTTCTGATATTATCTATCAGTCATGTCGTCCAGTCACTTTGACAACTACAGTAAGTTTTGTTGAGGGTCCAATTTGCAAAAGTCACTTGTCTAGGACGTTGTAGTCGTCCAAGTGTGTGATTAGCTGTGTCAGTGCCCCGGCATGTTGTCGTGCCCCCCCCCCGCAGGACGGAGCAGATTAACTGACCGTCTGGTCCACGCAGACTCCACCTCTCTTCAGTCTGGGTTGTTAATGCAGAAACGAAGGCCAGCTCGCTCACGGTCGATCGCCGATGCCGTGCGGCTCTTGTACAAACCCGAGACGAGGCAGTCGTTTGCAAGCTGCGGCTCAGCGCCTCCCGTTTCCTGAAGCAACGACTTCTTGCCTCGTGTCTGCACAGCTCATGAGCTGATGAACCTTGTACAGATTTTCTGGTGGATGTGGCTTTTGTCAATGGGTTGTTGCCTTCACCGATGGCACAGCTCCACAGATGAGTTCACAACTTTAGGTGACTCATGAGAGGGTTGTGTCAGAGTAGCGCAGGGCCGCAGCCGATGATTATCCTACTGTAGAAACCCACTATCAGGATGTTGGCAGTAAGTCAACAGATGTACAGAAAAACCCCTTAAGGCGTTTGTGTGACTAAACCTCATATGTCCTGGGCAAACGCAGGACAGCACACAAATCCTCAAAGTATTTTAGCATCAAACTCTCAGTATTGTAGCCGAGCTCTGAATCTTCCCTCAGTGGAACCATATTTTCCACCATTCCAGATATAAATTGGTACTCTGTCTTGATGTGGGCTGAAATATGAGTGCAGGATCTTCACGAGAGGCAAGTTGGCAACAAGTGTGCCATGCAGGGTTTTGCTCAGATGAACCTAAAATATTCTTTCTGCTGCACACACTGAATCAGCTGAAAGTTGACCCGGACTGGAGTCTGAACAATTACTGAGTCAGTCCATCTCTTCTGAGGAAGTTTATCCACATTTTCCAACCAAGTAAGTTATCCTGGAGCAGACTAGATGATGAACATGTGCGATGAGGTTTAGTCGTGTTAAACCCGTGGCGGTGCAGCAGAAGTCATGCCTGGGATCGATAGCGTGGAGAAAATGCTTCAACTTTTCATGTGTAATTATTGATGAGACGGATACACTGCGGCCTAAGCTCCATGTGGAGCCACAACTTTCATGGATTATTCATTGCAGGGATATTTAGTGGGGTCGACGCAGTCAGAGTAAAAAATAAAAAAGTAGAGGTGGAGAAATGCAAAGTGAGCATTTCTGAGGTTTGTCTATAATTGCAGAGCGGAAAAGGAAGGTTTATTGCCTCCATTCCTTTTTTTCAGCTCGTCTTTTTGTTCTTTCCTTCCCTTTTGTGCAGTTGACTCATCTACTTTAACTTTGCTGTGACTCAATCTCCACGGTGTCACACACCAGGTCATCTCGCTCACTTCCTGCTGGAGTTGCTTTGTAAACTCACTCCTTTCTCTCTTCTGGTGCCGACAAGCAGCGCTGAGGCAGCGCAAGGCTCGATGTTTGAGAGCCGGTGTGGGAGGAAGGATGTCAGATGCCTCGGAGGTCAGCGTTGCTCTGCTCTGTGCCATCAGCTGCTGCTGGGTCCGCTGCCAGCGCTGTTCACCAAGGCACCAGCCAATGACTGCACTGCATCCTCTGCTCCACCAGCGGCCCGCTAGCTTGGGCCTGGCATAGCGCTGAGAGTAGGACAGACAGTGGAACATGCTGCCCACATACACAGCAAACAGTCCTCCATTGTCTTCTGGAGACGGTTTTTAATTACCACTCTTCATTTTTCCTTTTTTTTTTTCCATGGATCTTGAGTAATATCAGAATTATACAAAATATGCCTGAAAGTTTTGTCGAGATTGTAATTCAGTAGACTCAAAGAGGAACTAGCGATGGGCGGGGGAGGGTTCAAATGCATAAAATGCCTGAATCAAGCTTGTTGCAGATGTTGTGGTGTGTGTGGTAACCGGAAGCCTATAGTATAAAGGAACATGTGAAAGAAGGTGGCAGGTGTTCACTGCTAATGAGTGACACTATTGTGAAGCAAGCATCTTGGTTGTTGGCTACTCGTTTAACATTCAACATTAAAACGACAATCCTGTTTGGTACCCATTGGTGAAATACTCGTACAACACATGCAAACATATGAAAGTGACCTCGCTGGATTCCGTTCCTTTTATTGCAAAATACTGTGAGAGCATTGAATGGAAACACAAAGTGTATGATGTACAACACAATCAAAACCAACCAATTTCTTTCCAGATCAACGTCCGTGTGACCACCATGGATGCTGAGCTGGAGTTTGCTATCCAGCCTAACACCACAGGGAAGCAGCTGTTCGACCAGGTGAGAAGGTTCACTCTGTTGCTCTCCAGCAAGGCATAAAGAGTGTTTGTAAATAAAACACCTCTCTTGATTTCCTGTCAGGTGGTGAAGACTGTGGGTTTACGGGAGGTCTGGTTCTTCGGCCTGCAGTATGTGGACAGTAAAGGATACATCACTTGGTTGAAACTAAATAAGAAGGTCAGGATCACCAAAACGCATTAAATGATTCTTTAACTTGCACACAATGTGTCCGTCTGTTTGTGTGCTATCTACCTGGAAGCAGCGCTGCGGTCTGGACTCTTGGATGTATTCATTCAACAGGTTTCCTCCATGTCAGGCGAACACGCCCTCTGGCCTCAACACCCCCACAATTCAGCACATTTGTGTATCTTTGAGTGAACACAACACAATATCCCCTCACGCTTTACAAGCTAGAAGCAGTGCGATTAAATATTTTGAAGAAGGGCAGCAGTGAAACTGACAGGAACTTCCTGTGAAGGGAAAGTGCTGTGAAGCTGTTCCGTGTCGAGGACGGTGGCGGGCCTGCACAAGGCTGTCAGCTTGATTCATGACAGGATTTCTGCTCACAAGTGCTTCTCCAGTGGAAACTATTTTCTGTGTGTGTGTCTGTATGGGCGTCGACTGTGCACATATGTGCAGCCCACCCAGCCGGCACATGTGAGCAGATATTAAAAGAAGTTCGGTCTGACTTTTAGAGTGTTAAGATGCTTGTTAGGGGTTAGACTAGACACAAAACAATGTGTGCACACATTTGAAAATCAATTTATTGCTCAATTAATCTTTTTTTTTTTTTTTTTTAAACTTGACAGAAAATGTGTGATTGGATGGATATTTAATGACGAGGCTCTTTCTCTCCAGGTGACCCAGCAAGATGTGAAGAAAGAAAACCCTCTGCAGTTTAAGTTCAGAGCCAAGTTCTTCCCGGAGGATGTCTCTGAGGAACTGATCCAAGAGATCACCCAGAGACTTTTCTTCTTGCAGGTAACGACACTGATCGTGTCCTCACTCTTCTGGCCAAGTTCAAATCACATGCTGTGCCTCAACACTGTTTTTCACGTTAGGTGAAGGAGGCCATCCTGAACGACGAGAACTACTGTCCTCCAGAAACAGCCGTGCTGCTCGCGTCATACAGCGTCCAGGCCAAGTATGGCGACTACAACAAAGATGCCCACAAAGCTGGATACCTCACTCACGACAGACTGCTGCCTCAGAGGTACACGGATGAATTCAGAGCACAGCGAGACTTGAGACATGTGTTTTAAAATCCTTGCTGGAGTTTCCTGCAAACTCAGCTCTTTATTAACATTCCTTCAGGTGAACGTCACTGTTATTGGGTTTTTGTGCACAGAGTCCTGGAGCAGCACAAGCTGACGAAGGAGCAATGGGAGGACCGGATACAGACCTGGCACGAGGAGCACAGAGGAATGCTCAGGTGTGTGTCGAGCTCCAAGAATCACCGTCTGCTCTCGCAATCTTTATTTCAGTGAACATGTTTGGACTGGCTCTGTTATGTTGGATGAGTGGTTACCTGCTTAGAATCTTTATTATTTAGATGCCCTCTTATTTGGATTTTTAATTCAATTCATTTTCCTATTGTAAATATTTTTATCATGTTTTTAAAATCCCTTATTTTGTCCATTCCTCATATTTGTCCAGAGAGGACTCGATGATGGAGTACCTAAAGATTGCACAGGACTTGGAGATGTACGGCGTGAACTACTTTGAGATTAAAAACAAGAAGGGCACGCAGCTGTGGCTGGGTGTGGACGCACTCGGTCTCAACATCTACGAACACGAGGACAAGTAATGTAGCTCTCTCAAATCCTCAGCTGTCTACATGGTTTTCTGTTGCCCCACTTCTATTATTTGACTTATTTATATTATTTAATGTTTATTTTTATTCAACTTATTGAGCTTAATTAGATTACATTCACAACTTAATTATAAATCGTTAGTTTACTTGTTAATGTATGTATTTGAATGTAAGCATAATTAAATCACTTTCAGAGCTGTGATTTAACATTGATTCCCAAACAGCAGCAGACTTTAGGACAAATAAAGATCTTGTCGCACAATCTCTCCAATACAGTAGAAAATAACAGTCTTGCTGTATATTATTTATCTGTAGTAGTATACAGACAGTTAGTGGTATAAATCTTC
The DNA here is from genome assembly GCA_900302745.1 of Parablennius parvicornis. Lineage (NCBI taxonomy): Eukaryota > Metazoa > Chordata > Actinopteri > Blenniiformes > Blenniidae > Parablennius > Parablennius parvicornis. Next base: position 416 of record OMNM01035185.1, on the reverse strand, counting down.
AGTAAAGGTGAAAGAGGTGATATTTGAATCATGTTCAGTAAGTTTAGAAGGAAATATATTTTTAGACCTGAAAACTGAGGGAAAGGTGGAGAAAGGAAGACCAACTCTCTGTTGTCGGAGAGTCTTTCCTGTCCTGTCAGTGATTTATTCAACACTCCTAGCATTTCCTTGCTACTCTTGAACTGGTTTACCTCCGTGTGTGTCTTTATCTCGGGTCGTTCCAGCTGCTGCTCAGCTGACAGTGAAAGGAAACGACAAAGATGGCGATAAAAGATATCAATGAACCGTTTCTCTTTGTGTCCCTTTGCTGTCAATGTGCTCCTGATCAGGAAACACTGCCTGCATTTGTTTCTTCTCTTTCTTGCCACTCCCCGTTTTACAAAAACCCAGAAAGTTAACGGAAAGACTTATCAGTG
>OMNM01035181.1:22010-39476 GCA_900302745.1 Parablennius parvicornis | reverse complement strand
CAGTACTTCAGTTGTACTTATTCCAATGTACGTTCAAGTAATTAAAGACCACCATCTATTTGCCGATGAAGATACAGGCTATCTTATTGACACAGTCTCTGACCAATCAGTCTGCTCTGTTTTCAGTTTGCTTGGACGTCAATAGTGGGCAATGAAAAAAAAAGTACCAGGGACCAAGAACCATTAACAGCGTTACTTGATATAAAAAAAACCAAACAAACAAACAAAAAAAATTTAAAAAAAAAAAAAAAACGAGGAACTGGGACCATGGTGTTGAGAAGGGTCTTTAACTGTTTTATTTTCAGGCAGCTGGCACACTGTGGCCTTCATGACTCACTGGAACGTTCGCTAATGTTATCAATGACCTTTATTCTTCTTACTAAGACTAGTCAAAACACATGCTGTGAACACGATATGTTAAATATCTAAAGAAACACTCCCACAGGCAGGAAGCCAGACAGCTGACTCAGGAGTTTACAAAGATTAGCCACAATAATCTGCTGGTCATGTGAGGTGGAGAAAAGAAAGGCTGCAGCAGCAAAATCTACATGTCATTTGAGCTGACTTTTAGGAGGTTTCATAATTCAAAAAAAACCCCCAAAACAACACGGTTACAGCTGTAAACTAAATATGAAACAGACTTGTTAGTATAAAATAATTTATTTTTATAACCTTCAATTTGGCTGTGAGTCACACAAGTAACCAGATTACTGGTATTTTTTGAAATAAAATTTAGCGAATTTTTAGGTTTTGATGCTCGACCTTTGCTCTTGGAATGAAAGCCAACCGAACGCTGATGACACTTTAACTTCTCAAGCAACACAAAATCTTGTGAAAGTTTAAGTTTCTCTTCCAGTAATTTCGCAGTTGGTGGGAATGGGCTTCTGATTTTTGTCTGTTTCTGTGACACAGTGTTTTCACATGAAAGTTGTACCAATGGGAATATAACAAATATTATTTCCAAAATGAAAATCAACCAAAAAACTAGATTCAATACCAGGGTTAAGATTTAATAACGTGGCCTCACTTCAAAGAAGACATGTTATTAGCCATTCTTGAAAAATCCAGTTTAAGAGCTCCGTTGTAAATTCAGCTTTTTCAAAGTACATTTAAACAGCATTATTTCTGAAGGATGTCTCCAGAATTCCGCCTCCAGATTACTGCCCAAATATTACACGTGGTTCAACTTAACATTTTTAGGACAGACTGAAGTAAACCAACAAAGCATATTCACTGCACGTTATCACATTAGATCGAGTGTGACAATTACATTCCCTAACAGCAAATTAAATGTACATAAAGCCTCACACATAGAATCTAATGCATTCACCTGAGGGTGTGTGAGGAGTGAAGTTACATGCTAATATGGTGAGATGTAATTAATGATAACAAACATGAATGTGTTTCTCCATATTTTAGGGCTCTGACTTGCCTGTAGTTCACTGTACAGCTGCAGGCGTCTTAAATGTGCTCCGACATCTCATCTACATGTGTGATCTCATCCTGATTCAGCATTACTCCATTTGTCTGTTTGCATAATGTTCATAATGTGTGTGGTTTTTTTTTTGTTTTTTGTTTTTTTTTAAATGATGTCGCCTGATGTTTGTTACCAAATTCAGCAGGAACACATTAACATGCTGCCCTTACTCAGACTGGTGTGTGAGGTTGTAAATGTTGGGAAGTGCTGTTGTTTACATAAACAAACCCTGTATAATCTTGAGGTGAAGTCACTCTGAGCTCGTTGTTACTCTCAACAGGATGAGGGACGTGTTCAGCTTGTAGTGTTAATATGAAGCACAATCATAGCGTCAACTGTAATTTAATGTAAATATTGCAATGATTGTGGATAATAATCTTAAAGTATTAGCATAGTCGGGTGTGTCTAATGTTGTTCGAGTTGGGTTTATCTATTAAAGGCTTTGTGTCTTCCTTCACTTTGGTTCCTTTACATACAACTGTTGATAGTTTATTTATCAATTGCACCTTTATCAAAGACAACATGGGGGTGCAGCAGCTGCGTTCATCGGTACATAAACAGCCAGATTGTTGTTTGTAAGCTGCATGAGGTCATGCATTTCTAAATAACTCCTCCAGCCGCTGAGCTTTCTGTTTTTGTTTTGGCCTACATTTTTAATTTTGGGTTTTCATTTCAGACATTTGGTGTAGGGGGATTGTGCTGATGTATAGATGAATAATGAACTCCAAGCAGTTGTTATATTAAAGATTAAATGCTGACTTTATGTAACTTTTATCCCTTTCAAAGTCTTCTGTGTCATCATTTCCGCTCGAGGTGTGGAGTCGAGCATTTGCAGGCTTGCAGGGCAGCCGGCGCAATAAAACCTGAATTTAACTGGGGCACAGAAGAAGAGGAAGAAATGTGTCACGTGTACACAGTGGGGGTTTGTGTTCTATATTCAACCCTACCCCAAAGAAGCAGTGGAGCGTTAAGAAGAAATTGATCAAATTGGTCATTGCTAAGTTTAACTGGAATCAAATTTGAAGAAAACAAAATGCTCAGAGCGGAGACAGTGTTTTGTCAGTAGTGTGGAAGCACTTCTAACAATGCACAGGAGCAACTAATCTCCAATGAGTGTGAGGAAACCTAATGATAATGACTCCTATAGGGATCCATAAATAGACAACCAATTGACTGCTTCTGCCTACTACCTTTACTGAAGATTGTCTATATTCCATGTATTGAACAAAATAATCGGCCAGTAGAAATTTGAAAACTGAATCTTCTCCTCAGGCCTTATTATGTCATTGTTATATCAATGATGTCAGTGACCAAATTTGTGCGGATCATCCCATAAAAATATTCCTTAAAGTTTGTAAAAAAGAAAAAAAAAAGAAAGAAAGAAATACTTTCCAAGTGTTTGAGGTCATACTTCTTTATAAATGTTTATTATTTGCTCCATTTTACAGGGCTGACATTGTCAGTGGATGAGGTGATTCGATTTAGTGATCCTTCTTAATGGATCTGTCCTGCATCTTATACTTCCCCATGGACTTTGTAATCAATCTTGTAGAGGCACTCAGGTCTCCTGATGCTGCCAATTGTTTCTGCTGTGCTGCAGGGCACTATAAGGGGCTCTACTTGAAAAATCCTAATGACAAAATGCCATGAAATTTCGTTTATACTCACATCTCAGATGAAGTTTAATGTTTCAATACCTTATTGCCTTATCAGCATGGCTCATTTGGACAGAAGAGTAGAAACACGCTCTAATTTTACTAGTATTTTAGTAAAATACTAGTAAATCTAATTCCCAGTATACACGCATGTGTATAGCGTGTATATAATCACAAGTATTGTGCAGTCTTTTAAAGGGTCTTTGAAATGTGAAATCCAAATATTTATGATAATTATATAACCTAGCGGACAATATAACTTTACAGCAAGCCATACATATGTTGGCATATTTTAGGAAGCAGGTGTCTGAAAGGAAGTGCGCTGCCCTTGTGTTATTGATTTATTGAATTTTAAAAGAGAGGGGTGGAAGGCAAAAGGAGGTAGGTATGAAAAAATCGATTAAACTATTACCACACTGACTTCAATTGGTGCTGTGAATATTCAGAAGTGAGTGAAGATATAAACAATCTGGGAAACATTATTTGATAAACACTGGTTTTAAATGCCTCCATTTGGGTTCTCTGGAACACCTGCTTTTAAAGATATTAGGGACATCTTTTAATGTATGTGTTTACCAGCAGATCACGTGGAACAGACAAACAATCTCAGACTCAGATCCTAGACATAGACACAGATCCTCTGAATGTACTTTCATAACAGATATCTTCAAAAATTAGTGTGACTCAAATGTAGACTTCAATCAAATGTAATTTCCTGTAGAATTTTGCAAAGCCTACATATTTCTGCAGTGATTTGTTCAACAATACCATTGGCATTTCAATATATGACACCATAAAATGAAACAGATGTTAAAAAAAATTACAAATGGAAAACATCAAATGACGCTGCCCCAAACTCTATCAGCATGTAAATGATTCCATTTAATGTTTTTTATTGTTAAGCTGTCTTTATCCATTGTTTCTATTTCAGAGATTATTTATTATTTTAGCCCTGTCAATCTTATAACATGACTCTAGACATCACACAATTAGAGTTAATAAGTAAAAAGGAGTAGGGAGACTGCTCTTTTTTCTGTGGAGCCACCACAGCAAGCTTTTTCACCCTACATGCCCTTTCTGCCAAATCAGTAGTTTAGGATGGGCCTCCTATTCAGTGTCAATATATAAGAGCTCAACGTGATATACATGGTTAGGAAAAATAAGACAGGACTTTAGCTTCTAAAATAAATCAAGAAGAAATTACAGCACACACAGGAAAATATATACTTATTTGTCATGGTTTACAGTTATGTTTCTAATTGGATTTCTGGTAAAATACAGATGTACACATCATTTGTATGGATGACATTCACTGCATGAATGTGAGTTTTAGAGCTGCTAAGATCTATAACAGACAAACAAATAAATGCAGCCTCATTTGTCTTTAAGGGGAACCTCAGACAGGAGCCTGGAGACAAGCAAGAGCTACAAATCTAATTCCCAATTCATAGTTTTACTTTATAAAGTCACAACAGAGAAGTTCTCTTCTCCTCTAATGATGCTGCAGCATCAGGAATAAAACAAACTTTGGCACATTGTATCTTTAGCCTGCTTTTTCCATGGTCTCATTAAAAGTTTATGATAACTAACAAAGTCAATAGAAACCAGAGAAACTGAGCTTTACATTGACATATCACGACAGTGGCACACAATAATATAGCATTATTGTCAAATACTGAAAGTTGACGTTATCTTGCAAATACGGGAAGAAGCACTCACTAACTGCACATTTTTTACACAATTCTTCAACCATATATTCTAAATAAATCCAGGCATCATAAAATAGATAAAGGCCAGATCTGATAAAGACATTAAGAATACAAAGTCTAATATGTTGTGGGGCTGATAAAGAATACATCCTGAAAAGCAATGCTTGATCTGAGTGATTGCTGAGTGTATGAAGACCTTCCAGAATAACCAGCTCATTAAACTCTGACAAGGTTTGCAGTGGAGTTAATTGTGGACACTTTTCAGCATACTAAGCTGTATTTTCCCACTTTGTTCCTGCTTTCGGAAAGCAGCAGACTGCTGAGTTTAGTAACTTCCTGAGCTGCTGCTTCTGTTTGCCATCCAAACTCTTATGCAACAGGGTCCTCTTTTGTTTGAATCTTGCAGACCAAATAAGTTCTCCCACTGAGATCTGACTGTGGTCACCGTGAGGATTTCTAATGTCCCGGCTGAGTACAATGAAACTCTCACACAGAAAACATCCTGTGAGTTTCAGAAAAATGTTGATCATTCAAGTTAAAATAACAAAACCAGGCTATACAATCACTCAACTATGTCAATTTTCCTTTTTTATACTCCATTTGAACACCCTGTGAAATTATATGCAAGCCTTTTTTATAATGAAAATAAAATTGAGTTAGTAATGAATTTTAAATGTATGGGTGTAATTACATTTGAACGCACCTTTTTCCAACGTTTGTTATCCTGACAGATGATAACAATATCTAATTTGTAATTTTAAATTCCCACAAGTCTAATATGTCTACAGTGGTGATCCATATTTGTCTTTGAATGAAAGGAATTACCATTAAAAAGCTTTTTTTAATGGTCTTTTTTTTAGAAGACACAATAAGCTGTCACAGTAAATATAGTGGCATGTGCAAAGTGCAGTTTTGTTCAGATATGATGGAGGAAAAAATAAACTTCCATCAATGCCTTTTATGACACACAGACAAAACAAACCTAAGATCAGTAAAACTTTAAACTTTCCCATTAAAACTAAAATAATTAAAAGCACTGCACTGATCAGGTTATGTCATATAAAAATAGAAAAGGATCAGACGATATCAAGATATGTGTGATAATAATGCAAATGTCCTCATGTATATGACACAACAGTCACAACAATGGAACATGGAATTCATATAGTGTAAATATAACCTGATGTTTCATATACGATATGCTACAAACTGCAAATGTTCGCAAATAGCATGTATAATTGCATGAAAGTTTTGTAGTTCTTCAACTGATAAATAGATGTGTGATTGGCCCCATTGTACTGTGAATAGGAGGTAAATTTAGGTTTTCTGTGCAGATCTGTTGACAGACCTCCCACATCCTTCAAGTAGTTTCTAAAGAATCTTTGGTGCAATGCAATCGAAGCAGCTGAGTTTGAAAGCATGATTTTTCAGCAGGACTTTTTATAAGAGTATATTCACCTTTTGGAGCATTAAGGTGTGAATAACATCTTAGTCATCCATCCAGAGCATGCAAATCTTAAAACAAGCTCGTTGAGAATTTCAAATACAATTTAAAGATACAAAAAATCGTTTATAAAGCTCTTCTGCATTACAATGTCATGATGAAAGAAGGGCTGTTTCTAAATGCTTGGACAGCCAGTACAATAAAAAGTAGTTAAAAAAAAAGTGACAATAATGAAGAAAGACAAAATACAATGTTCTTAAATGATACAATAAATACTTATATTGTGTAAAACTGGAGGCATAAGTCAAGTCATGGCATGAAATGCCTCAATCGAATATACTAAGTGATCTTGTATATGATACATTGTGAACTTCAAGCTGGATTGATCATCTTTTGCCTTCTGATTCTCGGTACACATTCCTCTCTGTGAAATCTTTTTGTGTCTCCTTCCTATTCACCCCTGCATTTGGAAACAAGGACACTCTTACCATTAGGCATAGCCATTAGACACATTAGGCAACTAATGCATCAAACTTATATAATGCAGTAAAAGTACTTTGTGTATGCAGATCTTTCACAAGATCACATTCATTGTTTATATCTTTATGGGGGTACTTGATATCATCAGGTTGTCATGTTTGTTTTAAATAAACAGTGTGGTGTGTTGTTGTCTTGACGCTGGCCTCAATGGTGATATCAGAAGATGCAGAAGAAGAAGAGATGCACCAGGTGTGTTGTAAATGACCCATATCTCGTGCTGTTTTCAGACAATGTTGGCCATATTTTTTTTAGGTTGCAAAAACATGCCTGAGGTGCCTCGGAACTGTAAATTTCTGCATTGAAACAGACTTTTAATGGTCCCGAGGGTTCACAGTTCGTAGTTTGACTTTCGCCCCGGTTACATTGAGCCAACTAACCTCCGTCGCTGTCAATGAGTGACCAGGAGGTTATGGGCGGGCCGCTGTCTCCCCTCCAACTGGCCAATAAAATTCCAGCCAACGCTCGCGTGCTCGTTGCATAACCAGCGTGCTGCAGTCGGCGAGGATTCATCTCTACTCCACTCCACTCCACGGTTTACCTCATCTAAAAAAACACAATGGCAGCTCCGAAGAAAGTCTGCATCGTGGGCTCCGGAAACTGGCAAGTGTTTTAATTAGAGCACCTGTGCGCGATCTGACACGTTATCAACTCCACGCACCGCCACGCGCCGCGCTGCTCGTACGTGTAACCGCGGTTAGCTGGTTTAGCATCACCGGGGCAACCGGCTAGCTAGCAGCACTCTCCATAGTAACGAGAGGAAGTTTGATGAGCCGCGACGTGCCGCTCTCAGCTTGTTTTACCCCTGAGCGGAGAGTCATGAGTTTACAGCGAATATAAAAGTTATTAAATGTAAATAACGAATACGGTGACTTTGTGCTGGTGTAATAAAGCAGGTTGTCACAGGTAAGCTGGCTCTCCTTTGCGACAGTCTGGAACTAAACCCCCATGCAACAGCGCGGTACTTTAAAGGTTCTGAATTATTTGCAACAATCGCCAAACTATTACATTTAAACCAGCAGCAAAAATGCATTATTAAAGCAATCCAGTTAATTCGGCTTAAGGCTGAGTTTTCTTTACTTCACTGATTTTTTTGTATTATTGATCTTTCCCTTCTGTGATTCTGACCCTGTTGATTGTGATTCCCTGTGGATTTAAAATTAAATTAAAAATGAAGCTGAATATTTCATGCCGTATTCACATGCGAGAAAAAGTACATTAAATAATATATTTAACATCCTAGTGATGATACTAATGTTACGTTCAGAGAATTCCCAAAGGAGTCTGGGGATCAAGTATTTTAACAAAGTGTAAAGTTTTATGCCGGATTCATATTTGCCTAGTAGTAATTAAAAAAAAAATGTCTCAAATGGTTCTTCAATTCATCGGAAACTTTGTGTCCAGAAAATCAAACTTGAATAGAAGTAATTGTTAATGGAATATGGTCCACAAAAACTCGTCTGAATGTGTCTAGTTTTTTACATAAATCCAGTCCGAAGATTAGTGCTTCATGTCCAGTTCAAGTGTGAGGATAAATGATAAAATAATTAAGGAAAGTCTCAAAACTGTGTGTGCATTGATATGTATTTTTGTGATGAGAGCATAAAATCAGTATATCTTTCAATGGCGGCAACACAATTAAAAAAAAAATTGTGTTACATATATTATTGTACAGCTACATACAAGATAATTTTGTGCACATAACGCACAATCTTTCAAATGTAAGTCATTACAACATTGTAACAATTGTTACAGCAATGTAACAATTATATCCCAACACTGTAAAACTGGAACAATATAATCATCACGTACAACTACTAACAAAGAGTTCAAAATAAAGAAGCTTAAATCATCAAATCTTTGAGGACTTGAGATGACAAAAAATGATTGAAATAGCTGACATATCTTGTTTTGACTAACTCATCTGTTTAATGAGTGTATTCTTTGCAGCCTGCTGAGAGTTTGTTCATATAGGACCTGATGGATAGTATTGATGGCTTGATCAACAATGACAAGCAGTGTGAATTTTAACATTGTTTCTGGTGTGTATTTTAAACACTAACTCTTTTCTTGTTGCAGGGGCTCAGCCATCGCCAAGATTGTGGGTGCCAACACTGCTCAAAATGCGAAATTTGACAACACTGTGAAAATGTGGGTGTTTGAGGAGATGGTGAACGGACGTAAACTGACTGAAATAATCAACGCTGACCACGAAAACGTCAAATACCTTCCTGGACACAAGCTTCCAGTGAATGTGGTAAAAAGCTGCTCATGTGTACATTGTCATCATTTCTATTTTGAGGGGATTTCTTGAAGCATTGTCAGATGGTTTTTGTTTTTACTTATTGTTTTACTTGAATGCAGCAGGATTTAGTGTATGTGTTGTTGCTTTTAACACCCCCGTCTCTTTCAGCTGGCAGTGCCGGACCTGGTGGAGGCGTCCAAGGATGCAGATATTCTGGTGTTTGTGATCCCGCACCAGTTCGTTGGGAAAGTCTGCGACACCATGAAGGGAAAGATAAAGAGTGACGCTCTGGGCATGTCGCTCATTAAGGTTTGACTTTGCTCTTTGTGCAGCGTGACCGTAGTTACATAGATATGCTTCTGTTTCTGAACTCTGGCCTGGCGGCACAGTCTGCAAACAGACTGACAGACATCTGCAATGTGGTCTTTGACCCAAACACCACTCAGGTGTGTTGTTTTTTTAATTTCAGTGTACGTATTTTTTCCTTCTAGGGTGTGGACGAGGGTCCCGATGGACTCAAACTCATTTCTGATGTGATCGGGGAGAAGCTCGGAATCACCATGAGTGTGCTGATGGGGGCCAACATTGCCAATGAGGTTGCTGATGAGAAGTTTTGTGAGACCACCATTGGTTAGTGTGATCACTGTATTGGTTTAAGAAGTGTTTTTGGATTGCTAAAACGTTAGAGTTGAGACAAAACATAGCCGACACAACCTGTCCGCACCAACAGAAAATGGCACTAGCATTAAAAGAAAAAGCATTTTCAGATCTGTTCAAAGTGAAAGACTGCTTGTATCCTTTTTGCATCATGAGTGTAGGTGAAAGTTTAATCTGTGTGTGCGTGCTTCATGAGATTTACTGTGAGCAGACGGCAAAACCATAAAAACACTGACTGAATTAAGTTTGCTGTTCAAGGCAGATTCAGCTTAGTCAAGGTTATGCAGTGTTTTAACCATGACCTTCCTTTAATTTTCTGCATACAGGCTGCAAAAATAAAAACCACGGTGCTGTGCTGAAGGAACTCATGCAGACCAACAACTTTAGAGTTACGGTAGTGGAGGAGTCCGATGTGGTGGAAATCTGCGGTGCCCTGAAGGTGAGCTCTCCATAGACAACAGTGTGTTACTGTGGAACAGTCATATCAGCATGTCTTTGTGGAGGCTGTTTTAAACCCACAGATCTCATTTCTACTGTGAGCCGAAGGCACCGAGTGTACACAGGAGGGAAAACACACAGATGATCCTTCAGAGTAGTTTTGCAACATGATGATGCAACATGAGAAAATGTATTTCATTGAAACATGAAACCATTGCTGAATGAATTTTGAGCTGAAGTCAGACTAAACTAACACGTTTCTATCAAAACAGACCTGCTGAAAAATGGAAGCTGCTTGATCACTGATAAATTACAGATAATGACAAAGTCCTGTGTTTTTCTGATGCCTGTGCATCAGAATAGTTAAATATTGAGCAAACTAAGATGCGGAAATAGGTGTTAGCAGTTTTGCTCCTGTGTTACTGTAAACTGAACATCTAAACATACAAAAAGTGATTTGAATACATTTAATCTAGATTTCAACATCTTTTCTTTTCTTTTTTTTGGGCACAGCTCTCCGGAAATTTTTATAATGTATTGTTTTGATAACACTCTCACTTGAATGTGGTAATACTTTGGTGGCCAAATGTGAAAGTCATTGAAGGTTTATGACTCCTTTTCAACATGCTTCCACTGGCCAAAAATATATATTATTAGCTTAATTTCATAACATATTGGTGATTCAGCTAGTGCTCTCCAAACCAGGATTGGGGCAAATTCCCCAAATAATACTGAGATGATGACAGACGTTATCTCATACCTTCAGCTCTCTGACACAATTAAACTCCTCTGTGCGCTGCACTTCAGTATTCTGTAGACGTTTTCCTTTTTGCTGCAGAACATCGTGGCGGTCGGTGCAGGTTTCTGTGACGGTTTGGGTTTTGGTGACAACACGAAGGCAGCGGTGATCAGACTGGGTCTCATGGAGATGATCGCATTTGCTCGCATCTTCTGCACGGCCGGGCCCGTGTCCTCCGCCACCTTCCTGGAGAGCTGCGGCGTGGCCGACCTCATCACGACGTGCTATGGCGGCCGCAACCGCAAAGTGGCCGAGGCTTTTGTGAAGACAGGGAAGGTTAGAAGCAAACGTTTTATTTTTATTGTTGTATTGAAGATATTTAAGAGTTTTCTTGGTACGTTTGTACGTGCTGCATATTTTCTTAAAACATCCAAAGTTTCTTTTTTACACATTCAGACGAAAAATATTTCCATTATAATATAAAAGAAATACCGACAGAATTATGTCTGCTGCACACAATTACTGATAGACTGTCAATGATGGTGATGATTAAATTAGGACCTCGAGCAACAGCCTTTGAAGTGAGCTGAAATCCTGGGATATCTTTTTAGCCCCTGGAACACAAACTGATGTGTGCAGACCAAAGAGAGCTTCACAGTGTCACTGTGTGTGGAAGAATATCAGACACATCCCAGAAGCTTCTGGCTGAAAACTCATTGTCACTAATTATGTCCAGCTCACATTTTGTGTTAGAACTTTTTGATTATTGAGCAACTTTTATCCTTAGTTAAATATTCTTTCTGTATATATTAAAAAAGTCTTTTTGTCTATGCGATTCTAAAATCATTTAAAACTAAGGCCACAAGGAAATTACCAGGACTGTAAATTCTGTTTATGGGTCCCTTCTGTAGTCTATCCACCTTTTATATTGCTTTATCAAAGAAAGGATACACCCTGTAGAGATTATCAGTCCATCACTGGGAAAACACAAAAGAGACACAACTAAACACTCATAACCACACATACATGTTATTTTAGGGCAGAAGTTGTCTGTAAAATCACATCTCCTGCATGGCGTTTGCTCCAAAATAGTTTCAGATCGTAGAGTAGCAGCCTTATGGCATCACTTTGCATCCTTGGTGCTAGATTCAGTGTATTATTTATTCAGTGATCTTGTTCTGTTCAGTCTATTGAGGATCTGGAGAAGGAGATGCTGAACGGCCAGAAGCTTCAGGGACCGGCCACAGCAGCTGAGGTGTATCTCATCCTCCAGCATAAAAACCTGGTTGACAAGTAAGTCCAGCAGCAGCAGCATAGACACCCATATTACCGTTCCAGCATTAACGTCTCCATCCTCCTTCCTGCAGGTTCCCGCTCTTTAACGCCGTGTACCAGATCTGCTTCCAGGGTCATCCTGTCTCAGAGTTCATAAGCTGTTTGCAGAACCACCCGGAGCATATGTAAGAAGAACAAACAAACTGAGCGAGTGCCTTTTGACCGGAGAAAACAACCACTCCTCCGTTACCTGTGAGGAAAAAGGTGGAGGGCGACGACGTATCACTCCACCGCTGTCCAGCAACCCGACGGCTCCAGCTAGTGGCGTGTGTTCTTCTCCACTCCAACCTCTTTTACCATAAAATCCGTCCCGACAGCTTTTAAAGTGCTTTCTTTTATTTCCAGACGTGCTGAAACTTGAAGGTAATTGTTGGGGAGTTTGTTTCCCCTCCATGTGGTGGTTAAACTCACAGCACTTATACAGAACTCCAGCCTTCAGAAGACATTGTTTTAATTGAGGAAATATGACACGGACTGCCATTTAGTGACTGAAATGTTCTACATTATGCATACAGACCTCCATAGGGACGACCACTCGAGTTAAAAGCTATTGACAGCCTTGTGTCGAGGAATTTCTCCTTATTTAACATTAATGCCGTCCAGTCAACGCCTGTCCATCGCCACCAGTCCTTTAATTATAGATGTAATACCTCACTTCGTTATGTCTTTGTATGCTTTAAGTGTCTTGCATAATTCACTATAGTATTTCCCCATCTTGTACTGTACATGAACATTCTGTGAAATGCACAGATCTTGTTTTTAACTAAATATTCTTGTGCCTTAAACTGCATGGTTGACAAAGTTTGCCATTTTTTATTTGTCAAACCATTTATGTAAAATGAGAATTCTGGTTGTAATTCTTCATGTCCTGATAACTATCATGTTGTAGTTTGTCGCCTCTGCAGATTGTAATTACCTTCATCTTGATACAAAGTTAACGAAATTCTGTTACTGGCTCAAAGAGGCTAAGTGACTGATTTGTGACTGATTTGGTCAAAAACTTTCAGTTAACATGAGTTTTGGGGGAGGAAATGGAATTATCCTTTTAACTTCAACATCCATCCATTAGAACATGTGTGACTGATCCTGCCTGACCCGGTTTTCATGTTGTTTCAACTAAAGTGTTGACGAAAATCTAAAGATTCATTCTGTGAATAAATTTATTCTGGCATCAAATCATATTTGAATCTTTTTTTTTGTCACTTTGGGAAAGCATTCATGCAGTTGAATGTATTGTTGGATCTGAATGGTTTTTGTTTTGTCGTAAATCACAATAGTATTTTTTTCACACCACCAATTTAAGAGTCCTCATCCGTGCGTTCAAACCACAGCCAAACACTTGAAGCAAAACTAGTTTATTACAAGTAGTGAAAATGTAGCTAGCTTTACATGAGCGTGCATTAAACAGCAGTTTACAATACAGACATTCAGTGTTGACACCTGCCGTCTGAAACATGCAGTCAGCCACTTAAATACATCGGGAAGAAGGAAAAAAAATGTAAACAAAAAGGAAGCGAAGCTCGGAAGGAGGCTACAGAAGAAGAGTTCGTATCGCTTGTCCGGACGGACATTAAGACTATCGCAGTATGAATGCTTTGAAGAGAAACTGCCTGCAAAATACACAGACCAACATCTGTGACGATCATGGTCCCAGGCAGATGAGGCAAATTAAAAATGAAAATCCACACAAGTTTATAAAGTTTGAGTAATGAATGCAGTCAGAACATTGTGGTATTACAATCACAATGGTTGTCGGAGTGACAGCTGGTGGACAGTGTTTTTGAGTACTTTTCTCTGCTAAAGACAGCTTCCCATCTTTGGACTGCACTTTGTGATCGTGACTCGGCTGAAGGGCTTTGTATATGTTTCTCAGTTATTACATTTAGGAAATATTAATGGAGGAGACATGGAGCCTGTTTATCAAGCAATTACACCGAGTTCACTTTTTGTTCATTATTTAATTAATAGCCTTGGTCCCATCTCCAAATAAAAAATTTAAAAAAGCTTCTGTGAATGTATGAAAAATGTATAACTACCACATTTTGACACTGCTAATTCCCATATCTTATTGGAATGATAAACAGGCTCCAGGGAATAACTGCTATACCTGAGATAACTCTTTTCTTTCCAGAATCTCCTCTCTGTGCTGCTAGATGGATCCACACAGTGGAAACACCTCTACTCCCTCTAAAGTATTGAAACGTGACGGCTCGCTTACTCCGCAGCACCCTTTCTACCATCCTACCGCTACCCCCGCCTCACCCCGTCACACCTTAAAGTCTATGTGGGTTCACCCACTTGTAGGTGCCTTCATAACGGAATCCAACCCTCTTGGAGAGGTCGTCTGCTTCTGCAGGGCCGCGGCTGAGAAGAGAAAGACACACTGTCAGGGCTCAGCGTTAAAATCGTTTCTCCTATTGAAGGCAGGCTGAAGGGTAATCGCTCACCTCCCATATTTGTAAAGAATGGGCCGCGGCTTCTCGTTGTCTATGTGGTGAAGGAGAGGGGTGAAGATCCTCCATGCTTCCCTTAATTCATCACTGCAAACAGTGACAAACCAACAGATGAAGGAAACTATTAAAGAGCTGAGTTTTTGCAGCTCTTGCGGCACAGACTAAAATAAGATGCACAATGACGCCATCTAGTGGCTCTCAGGCTGCACATCAACGATCAACAGGAGTCAAACGCAAGGACTGACCTGCGTACAAAGTGCATCTGACTTCCACAGAAGACGTCCAGGATTAAACGCTCGTATGCGTCGGGCAGCTTCACATCCTGCAATCAAGACGAGTTTTCAATTAGAGAAGTAGGAAAGAAAAGAAAAGAAAAAAAGAAGTCTTGCTCTTGCTCCATTTATGGTTTTGACAGAAATGATGACATGTTGTGCTGCACAGTTGTGAATCGGTTGAGATATTTGCAACAAAAAAAATCCTGTGACCCTAAATTAGATTAGGTAGATATAGAAGATTAATGATTATAGGATTAATCTACTACTTAAGCAACAGATTATATTGCTCTCGGAGTCTTGTTTAAAGTAATTATAATAGACATTTGCCGTCCGAAGGTCCTCTGCTGGGGATTTCTGGTTCATGTTTATCTCGTATCTTGAAACATTAAGAAATTTAGTCTTGAACTGCTCATCAAATCAAAACAAATGTAATATATTAAATGGGATTGTTGGACATCATCTAAACATATTGAAACATTTTAAGACCAAACAACGAGAGGTCCCTTCTTTGAGGTTTAAGGCGTCGTTCAGGGAACAGCAGCAGTAACATTTCAACACTGAGATTCAAACCAGCAGTTTGAACCCTTTATTCATAGCATTTCTTCCAAAGTTTTCCTCCCAGAGATGAATTGTCCTGCACCCACCTTGTATCTGCTCTTATAGGTGAGGTCCAGCTCGGTTTCTTCTGGGCTGAAGTAAACGCCGGGTTTTTTGCTCATCATCTTAGCGTAGACGGCCTCGTTGGGCTGCACACGCACCACCAGTTCATTCCGGCGACACTGATTCCCGAAGATGTCTCCCGGGACGTCGGTGAACTGCAGCCGCACCTCGGCTTTTCTCTCATTCAGAGCTTTACCGCAGCGCAGGATGAAAGGAACACCTGCGGGCGAACATTTTGAAGGGCTTGATGAGAGGGTGCGAGAAGAAGTGACTGATTGGTTTTTTGAAAGAAACATTTGTCTCTACCATCCCAGCGTTCATTGCGCACGTAGAGCACGGCTGTGGCGTAGGTGGCCTGAGTGGATCCTTTAGGAACTGTGGGATCATCCAGATAACCCAGCTTGGCGTCTCCCTCTCCCTCTGGATCCCCCGCGTATTGACCCAGCACCACGTCGGACATGGACACCGGAGCGATACACTTCAGCACCTTCACCTACAGGAGGGATATAAACCATATAAACCACAACTGTTGTGTTACAAGTATTTGGGTGTGTGCGTGTTTTTTTTTTTTGTCTGCAATTTTGTACCTTCTCATCTCTGACATCGTCAGAGCTGGTGGAGGCTGGTTTCTCCATGGCAACCAGGCAGAGCATCTGGAGCAAGTGGTTCTGCATGACATCTCTGGTCGAGATAAAGGGAGCAGGTGGTCACACCAAAGAGAACCCAGACTGTGCTTATTAGCCTCATAGAGTGCTGGCATTGAAGTAGAGTCAAAAAGGATGACATTTATCCTCATGAGCACAATGTAAACCGTGTATAACTGGTTTCAGTGCCGTGATGTGAGAATAAAGGAGTGTACATTTTGACATCTGATATTATGACATCTTTATCGATCTAATAGTCTCCCTATAGGAAACAGGAATCAAGTGTTATTGTTCTGTACTCACTTTAAAGTGAGGAACAAACGGAGTTAAACTCACTATTGAAGTGCAAAAACAAACCAAAAAAGAAAATGTTTTGTCCTCACCGGATGATGCCAAAATCGTCAAAGTACCCTCCACGTCCCTGAGTGCCAAACGGTTCTTTAAAAGTTAGAACAACGCAGGCCACGTTGTCCCTGTTCCATATCGGCCCAAAGATGCGGTTCCCAAACCTGCGTGGAGTGAAAAAAAAATAAATAAATAAATCACATGGTTGCTCTGAGCTCAGCACCACGTGCAGCCCGACAGGGCAGCTGCACATGACAACAAACATTGATCTGTAGCCGTGTTGTTGGTGAGCAGCCTATGTCTATTTATAGAGGAGCGTCTTCAAAGATGCTTTTAAAAACACAACACAGTTAGAAGAAAGAAAAATTATCTAAATATTTGGATTCAACAGCAGAATATTTGTTTAAGGGCAAATCTAAAAAAAAAAAACCTAACAGCATTAAAATATTAAAAGTATTGTGATTAGGAGAAAAAGATATGTGCGTGTTGCACATCTTTACTCGTATTGTTAAACAATAGATATTCAGTAAACTGTCCATTTTCTCTCCTGCTGCAAACCTAGATGTGGGTTTCAAAAAACTCAGTAAAAACATGAACAATCGGTTACGTTAGAAAAGAAAAGAAAAAACAGACACACAGACAAGAAGTCTTTCTACCTGAGCACCATGAGGTTTTGCACCATTTCCTTGCCCAGATAGTGATCTATTCGATAGATCTGGTCTTCGGTGAAGAGGGACGAGAGGTGAGCGGAGAGCTCCTCGGAGCTCTGCAGGTCATGTCCAAACGGCTTCTCCACAATCACCCTGTTCCATCCTCTGAATAACACAAAGAAGAAATTAACATTTCCATCCGG
>OMNM01035181.1:10263-21990 GCA_900302745.1 Parablennius parvicornis | reverse complement strand
CCCCCCCCCCCCCTTCGTTCCTTACTCCTCACCGGTTTTAGTTCAATTTGAAGTTGAATTGTAACACATTTGCAGGATTTTGCCACCTTTGCCAATCAAAAACAAAGCTTGTGGCCTAGTCATTCAAGGCATTGATACTCAGACAGTAGGACTCCCTCTAGTGGTATGTGAGGAAAGTTAGTTTATTTTTTATTGATGAAAATTATTTAAACATGTCCAATAATGGCAAGATAGATGAAACCTTAGATAGAAAATTACTTTAAATACAACTTTAGAGTATAAAGTATATAAATGAGTTCTAAGTTACTGGTTTCTACAGTGTGGGTATAAGTGGAGGAAATATTTCTATAAATGATCTTCATGTTGGGAGAAGACACTTGTCTTTTCTGAACTGTCCAAATGATTAACCCTCAATCACACTGTGTTGGTCGTAGTGGTGGTGCTGTGAGAGCTCCGATTTTTCTCTAGTATTCACTTTGAAAAGTTTGATTGCCTACAATTTCAGGCTGAGATTTTTTGGGACAACAAAAATTAAATTCTAAGTGTCTAGAGTATATATTTAAAATGCCATATTTTATTTGTCCAAAAGTTCAAAAGAAACAGTCCAAAAGTGCAAGAGAAAACAAAATCTAGTAAAAGCCAATAAGAAAATGAAGCAGTTTTGAATGCATAGTAGTTCTCTTTCAGCGAGCCATTTTAAACTTTGTACAAACTATATTACCAAAGAAATAATCTATTTATGATCCCTGATAAAACTTAGAAGACCTTTGGCTTAATTTCCATAATATGAATCGACGTTACACCCGAGACATCGGTGGAGACATGCTGCTGCCTGCCCAGATGACGAGCTACGTTTAGAGTCTTTCAAGCACAACAGGAAACTCAGGGACAAACAAAACAATCAGCATGACACAGCAACAGGAGGAAGGCGGAGTGCAGACTGACTTGGTGCTCATGCAGTGGTGCCTGATGTTCTTGGTAACGTCGTGGTAGACGGTGGGTGGCAGGGCCAGGTAGAAGAGACGGTTTGCCTCGGCGCCTCCAGGGAGGGATTTAATGTGCCCGTCGAGCTTGGAGAAGGAAGTCTCGTCTGCATATTTTCCACTGATGTAGGTGTTCCTGCTGAAGAAAGTCGACAGCCTCTCTGCTTCTTTATCCGTCACCTGGGCCAGATGGGGAAAATGAAGATGATGAAGCTATTCGTCTTGAGAAGCCATAACCAATGGCATGCAGTTAAAGTAAACATGGCAAATAACAATATCACAGTTGATGGAGCCAGAGAAGGACAAACGTAAACACTGCTAATAGTAGGAATGCTTAATGACCAGGAAAGACGTGTGCACATGTGTGAGGTTGATTAAAGTTATGTTATTTCTTTAAAAACTTGAGTTCAATAACAGGGATTGTTACCTTGAGATGAATCATAAAGAGCTGCAGTGTATTGTTAACTGAGGAAATGATTTTCAATACGGTACACATTGCCGTGTTTACTGCAGAACACCATGAAAATTGGTGGAAGGGTTTTGATCCAAAGCAGAAATAAAATTCAGTTTGTTTATTCTAACATTTTATAATATAAAGCCAAGTACTGTACTGATATCATAGAGCAAACAACCAGTCATACCTTCAGATATTGAAGGCAAGCGGCCCGGATGGCGTCTACTGTCAGGTCAGAGCGAGCGAAGCCCACAAAATACGTCTGCTCAGGGAGAAGGCCGTCCCTGAACAACCACCTGGAGGACAGCAGAGGACCACGTGGTTCATGACACACAACTTTAAAGCTCTGGTCCCGACTGAACAAGCATCTCTCAACAGCCTCTGCCACCCGACTGATGCTGAAGGCTTTAACTCACCACAATGTCGGGTAGATTTTCTTCTTTGCCAGATCCCCCTACAGGTGCAAAACACACAATCAGACAAAACAGGGGTTACACACAGTAATTGTTGGTGTTGTGGGCTGTTGTTTATTTGACCTTTGACAAAGTGGTAGTCGGGTCACGTCATGTTGGAAGAGGTACGCAGGCCTGCATTAACAAGAGTTACGGGTGCAAAACCTCAGTAATCTCACTGGAGGTAGGTGCCAACTACCAGAAGACAAAAGACTGAGGTAATCATTCTGAGAAACCTGCTGTTTACAAAGCTGAGCTCCTTCATTACACACTCCTTTATTCTACAGGCAGTTGCTACTGACAAAGTATACGTATTGAAGTGTTCACTGTGAGACCTAACATTGCTCAAAGATGTCAGGCACACACCACAACATGAATATATTCAGACTGTAAGCCCTGTGCGTACTCTAAATAGTATGTTTCGTTTATTATATTAACATTCCAGGAGCAGAATACCGTTTGTGGAACTCAAGGTGATGATCACAACGGCTCCTCGTTTCCTTTGAAAGCACTCAGCTGGGACTCCCTCAGCTTGTAACCCCCGCTGCTTTGTTTAAGGCTATGTGTCTGAAATAGCTTTAGCGAGAAGAAACTAATCGCTCACATACTTCTCATATCATCGTGAAGCTGAACCACAGTGAATATTGAATTAGCGGTGGTAAGTAAATGTTTGAAGGTGTGTTGTGGGTGAATGTGTTCAAGATAAAAAAAAAAAAAAAAAACTCCATAACGAAAAGATAAGTAGTTTGCAGTACATTAATCTGCCGCTGTGACACACACGCGAACACAGCCTGGGGTAGAAAAGCACAGCCGATCCCTTCACTTGATCTGCCTGCATATCACGCTGAAAGAAAAATGCTGACAGACAGTGACTCGACAAAAAACCGCCACAGCGCCGCTCTTTTTTCACAAAGAGCAAATGGAGCAGCAGACAGAGGGACGCAGTCAATAGGTAACTACACGCTGGACTGGCATTCAAAAGTACGACCCAAAATCCAGTGATGCTCCTAAATATTGTCTTTAAAGAGACGTCTTGCCATGTTTGACTGTTGGGTTAAAAGTTTCACTTTGCAAAAGGATCTTATAACACAAACATAAAAAACAAATGAAAGAGGAAACCGAGGCAGGAAAGACACTTGTTGAGAGAAACAGCTGAATAAAAGCACTGTGTATTAAAGGAAGAAGGAAAACTTCCAGCAATGACTTTCTTTCCCGACTCCACATCTGAGAAGAATGAGGAAATGTTCTAACTACTGGATATCATTGTCCCAAAGAGGAAGCTCAAAGTTTTCACTTTCTCAACAGGATTTCAAAATCCTACCAAGTGGTGTTCATGTTCATGAAATCAGTTTCAACATTTCACATAGTTCTTTTGAATGTTTCCATTTAAATTAATGCCAAAAATATTTCTTCTAAGTTGCAATGTAATTAATTATAAACACTTTTTCTTTACATACATTTCAGAACATTGAAAAAATAAAGAAATCAATCATACACTTACCGATGCTCCCATGATGATGAAGATGTGAACATCGGACTTTCCAAACTCCTCCTTTTCATGTAGCTCCTTCCGAAGCTCCCCGAACACTTCGGAGCGAGACAGAGGGATGCCGCTCATTTTGTCTGAAAACAGAATTTCTAGTTAAAAAACAAAAATTCAACAGCATCTTTCAACTATCACAAAAACGAGCACAGACTGTGTTCTACACAGAAGAAATTTACTGATGCTGCTGCTAATACTTCACAACATCAAGTGTCTAAAACCAATCAAAACATGCCCAATGGAGGTATGGACCTGCATGCAACAACAAGTAACGAATACCTAAAGATAAACACCACACAACAGACTCGGGATGCTTCAGGAAAAACAATCCTTTACTGAGTACTGGAAGCTTTGAAAACAGTCCCAGTTTTCCAAGGGAATAAAGTAACTTGGAAAACATGTCACACTTGTTTTGTGAACTGGGGCTATGCCATGACTTCCAGTCTGTTGTGGTCGTGTTCATACGGGGACTCCATCAGGGTCGTACCGTCTGTCGCAGGGTTCCTTGTTTTTCCTGACGAGGGGTCGTTATGACTCTGGGAGTTTGTTTGTGCTCCTTGCCGCTCTGCAGGATAAATTTATACCCGATGATCAGAAGCCTCTTTCAGGGTCAGAGTAATGCAGGAGAGTCAAACTCATTTCAATTACGGAGCCACCGAAGAGAATAATCTGATCAGGAGTCGGCTGGACAGTAAAACGATAACTACATTTTATTGTCAATAAACAACAACTTCCCTTGTATTTCAGTGCAGAGAAGTAGAGACGTCACAATTTCAACATTATGCTGTTACTGTTTGGTGAAGAATACAGTAAAATGTTGTGTTTAATTTGATGAATGATCCAATGCACTATGGGCAGTACATTGTTACTGATGCTTCCTTGCTATGAATAAGAGAGCCGAAACCTGCTGCTGTATCACTGATCTCTGGGGTCGGGGTCATAGTCTTGTGTTACGTCTACTTCTGTTCATGAAACAGTGCGATCTCCTGTGAGTTACTGTTAAAGTCAATGTTTAAATTGTAATTCAACTCTTTGAAAGGTCATCATGCCGGCCAGACCAGAACCTCTGACTGGCTGATTTTAGCCCGCGGGCTAATTGTTTGACAACAGAGGTGTAATGAATTACACTATAAACCTCTCACATACTGTGCTTTCTAAAATCAGCCTTTTTTTTTCTTTCCACCCAAGCACAGCGTTCTAACATTCATCAACAAAACATGAAAACAGCTGACCTATCGCAGCGCAATAAAATTGTGAGGTTTTGCACTGATGAATGATGGAAAACTTTTATATTAACTTCCAGTCCCACACACAATCAGGTGGATTGTGTGTGGGACTGGGGCTGGATGATAAATGTGCCGTCATTTTGAGAATATGTTTAAATCTAAAGCTGAAGATGATTTTTGGTTCCTGCTCCATAGTTTTTCTGCTCTTTATTCACTGAAAAATTAAGATTTCACCAATGAACTATTTAAGATATTAACTTTAATGCTGGATAAGACAGAAACACCAGGCTGTCCTCATTTAGCTTCTTTATAATGAGCAAGATCTTTGAGAGCAAGAACAAGCTCAGACTATCAGGACTGTCGTCTGTTCACCAATTTCATCACAAACCTCTTCATTTTCTACAGGTTGCATTAAAATTGACTAATCCACTGCATTTCTCTGTGAACCTTCAAGACAAATCACAGGGCTATAAATGTGTAAATGCCAGTATAAGCCAGTTTTATCAGCAGGCCATTATTATCACCTGACAGAAACATTTCTGCATGTACCAAAAGGATTCAACTTTGATTATGTCGAAATACTTTACCAAATGAAAAAGGTCAAAAGCTGCAAGGTTGCAACATGAGTACATACTAGAAATCATTATATATGCATGTTAATGGGCCATACTAAAATAATAATAATAAAATAATCACTCAGTCTCAAATAACTACTGAAGAAAAGCAATTTCCCTCAGAACTTATATGGAAGCAGATGTGTTTTAAAAATATTTTACTTTCATAATCAAATATTTTATTTTGATTTACTGAATTTTGGAATAAAGGAGTATATGAAAATGAGAACTGTTCAGTGACAAAATTGATTTGGTGAAATTTGTAATCTTTTATGAGCTCAATTTGAAAGCATGCAAAAAAATTATCCAACTTGAGTAGATTTTGAGGTATTGAGGAACACAATTTCAAAATGAGTGAAAACAATACCAGATAACAGTGACATATATTACTACATCGACCACTATATCATGAATGCAATCAAACATGTAGACAGACTCAAAACGTCTTTGGTTATTGTAATTCAGAAAGTGCTGCTCTTTCTGGATTTTGGTAGAAAACTACATGTATGGCTTACATGTGGAAAAATAGAAAATATCAGCAAGCAATAGTTTATGTAATGGACATTTCTTGTTAATTACAAACACCAGACAAGTTTAGTAAGAAAACGTTGACATGACAAAGATCAAATAATCTCTGAAAATGACTTCAATTGACTCAAAAAATAGCCCAATTTAATTAGAGTAAAAAATGAAGAAAAAAAAAAAGGATTATTGATATGCTACAGACATATCTGCAGCAATAGCAAATGATGAAAATACCTCAAGCTAAATTGACTAAGATGCAGTTACGGATTTCAGTATACTGTATACATGTTATATTATGTGTACCACTTATATCATGTGTAATCTGTCTGGTTTGTATAGATGCACAAAAGTGAGCAACACCTGCAATTACATTACATGAACATATAACGTTAACTACAGCTATTTATCAATGCATGTATGGATCTTTGGGAAGTGTAGCTGTCACTGACAGTGCTGTAAAATTTTTCATCAGCAGTTCCACAATACTGACTTATTAACTTTAACTTATACATTATCAGAGTTTGCTGCAGTATTGCGTGGACTGGAATACGCCACAGTTGAAAAGGAAAACAACGGAAACACGTGTGTATCTGTCAGATGGCCACTACAGAAATAGCCTGTCGCACACATAACAAACCATAATGAAATTAGTCAAATCCTCCACCAAATCCCGTATTTAGAGGACTAAACCTTCACTGCTAGACACCGTGATGAGGCTGGATGCGCCGGGGCCAACATTTAAAGACAACCCGACAAATTGTTTTCTGCGGACGTCCAGCGTGGAAAGCACACAGATTACACCGCTATTAAACCGACCAGTAAACCTTTTATCCTCGCCCTGTCATCGGCCGCCCTGCCCCTCGGGACTGCTGGACATCTAACGCGAGGAAAACCAGTCCGGAATCCCCGCTGGGAGCTAGCAAAGCACCGCGGAGCTTCCAGCGGGGCTAACAGGGTGAGAAGCCCGGGGCAAGAAAAAGTTGCACGAATGGAGCAAGAACGGCCGTTACTCACGGGTCGGTAAAAGAGGCGCGAGCCAGGCGGAGAGACGGCGAGCAGAGCAGAAAGACAGAGAGTAGCCTTCGATATAAACTCACGGCAACATTTGAGCGTCCTGCCTACTTCCCTGTTGTAGTGACAAGGCAGAATTCTGAGATTTTATTGGTTTGTAGAAACTCACCAGCGCTCGCGCCGGATCCCATCACTGTCGGATCCAGTGACGTCAGCGGTGTGAGAGGGCGGGGGTTAAGACAGACGCGCGCGCGCACAAACACACACACGCACACTATCCTTGCGTTTTTATAACTTGGGAGGACATTATACTAATGTGCAATAATTGCTGTATGTCATAAACAAAAACACAATTAAAAAGTGAAAGGCTTTTGGTCTTATTTCCTACACTGATAGTATGTATTTCAAATTTTGTTTTGGATAATCATAGCCTTCATTTCTAAAGAAATCATCAAGGGCATCAAAGTAATATGTTGAAATGCTGTTAGTTAAAAGTGTCGATAAATATTCCAAAATATTTGTGATTACTGGCGCTGGAGTACTCTTGAGACCAAGTTTTGAGAGACCACATGTTTAAGATCTTGGTTTTGGCTCTGTCTTGTCCCCTTAAAAGTAGGAACTGGAAATGTTAAATGTTGTAATGTTTCCAGTGGTTACAATGTTGCAGCCAACTGAATTTGCCAGTGAGTATTAGCCAGAGGGCAACAAATTGACCAATTTTAGTCTTCACATCTGATCTAAAAACATCACAAGCAGATACAAATACTGTGTTCACAGACAGACCAGGCTCCTGCATTTGTTAGAATTGGATTTGTTTTATTTGCTTGGTTTTTTTGTGGTGAATTGAAATCACACCATAAAAGCCAGCCAGAGTTCAATACGTAGTAACCATTGTCTTAAAATGTATCACTTAAGTACTTGTGTACAAACCTCTATGAGGCATGATCTTATATATATGCACATTTTAAGGAAAGTAAAGACGCTCTCATTTAATCAAGTGGCTTTCATGTGCAACATAATTTGGAATTGAAGGAACAAGTTGTTTTACAACACTGTCTCTGAGCAAAATGTTGAAAAGTTCAGTTGAAGCAAAATCAATGAAATCAAGATATTATCTTTGAAATGTTCACAAAACTGGCTTTGTTTGAAAGACAGAAAGGATGAACAGAGGCAGAGAGAATTTTGCAACAAAATGACGAAAACCACAGTAAATACCCTTTGGGATTGCAAATGGATTTTTGCAAAAAACAAGGAAAGGCTTTCTGATTCATCACTGGAGGGTATCAGTTAGTATGGACCAGAGGATCGATTACAGACATTTATAACCAATTTGATGTGAAGATAAGCATGTGCATGTTGTATAAGTAGTTCACATTCAAAATGCAAAATGCAGTAGGTCAAAGTCTCACTTTGACCTACTGCGGGGGATTTACAGGTTAACTCTCATTATGTTTACATGAAAAATTTGGGTTTTTAGTCGTTTGTTTAGAGATAGGTTTCTGCTTCAGAATTATATGAGAGTATGTTGGAGTTTTGTTAAGAGCATGTAAAATGGCATGTATGTTGTTGTAGCTGATTTTTTTTAATTTTCAGAGTTAAAAAGGTCAACATCAGGTTGAAAGATAGAGTGACAAGAATGAGGAAGTGGATATTTCACAGCTTCCTGTTGCTACAAATGAGGAAAATGTCACAAGATGAGTTGATATGGTCTTGAAAGATGTCCTTTCCACATTATGCTGATTTTCCCCTTTGATCAATGCATTTATAGAGAAGCCATAATTACTTGTGAACAGACTGAAGCAGCATGAATCACTTGTTTCTGGGATACTCTAAAGGACGCTATTGGTGAAGGAAGGGTGCACTTCGACAGGTTATCAGGCCATCACAGGGCAAACAAAGAAAGACAGGCTCATATTCATGCCCAAAGACCAGTCAAACCAAAGGTTTTTTTGTTTGTTTTTTTTGACAGAGTAAAACCCAGAAAGGAAAAAAAACGAAACAGGCACAGGCAAAGAGCATTCACACTTCACACAAAAAGACACTACACAGAAACATGAAGCATGTAATCTGTATGTGCAGATTTCTTTTTTCTATTAAATAGAGGCTCCCAACTTGTTTGGCTTGTTTGCTCTTGAAATAAAGTCTACTCCCAAACTCATGTAACAGATCAATTGACAAACAGAAGCCCGATATATACAGCTGTCACCCGGTGAAGACAGTCAAACACATCAGGACAGGGAGCAACAATCAGCAACAATCAGCCAGAACTCCCTTGAAAAGGGGTTTTTAACCTCAATGGGATATTCCTGGTAAAATAATGGTAAAGTAAACAAGAAGAGGATGTCGATAGGCGTGAAAGGAGAGAGAAATTCAAAATAACACCGAAACAGAGAATATGGATCAATGTTGTCATAAGCTATACATTAAACACATCATAATTTTTGCTTCAATACTGAGATAAATGTAAATGTTACAATTTAAACATCAGGTCATCCCTGTGATTTTTCTTGACCCCCAATCAGGGAACCTCTTATTTAACAAAACCATCTCCTCCATCTGTAGTTTTTTCAGCCACCTTCTATTACTGTTTGTTCCAGTCCAGTCCAATATGCACCTTGCAACATCCAGGCTCAAGCTGTGTTTTAAACTGCACCAAATGAATGGGACAAAGTCAAAAGAGTCTTCATTTAAAGAACATTAAGTCCCTGTTGTCTAACAATTGCATTAATTAACATAAATGTCATAATTTATCAAGATTTCATGGTCCACACAATTCTAAGTTGTCACAAAAGTTTATAACTTGCACTCAGGGATCTGGGATCGTAGGGATTCATCTGTACATGATGAATCACGATTTTTACTTTGTTTCATTAAAATGCATTTATCTAGTTTCTACGTCACTTTCAGAATCTCATGAGGAATAAATGATAAGGGAAAAAATGAATAAGCTATTAAATGGATACAAAGTGTTCTTTTCAACGAGTTAAAAAAAAAGACGATATCCGGGTTTTGTATCGTTAAAGATTGTCATTGGTGGGCGGAGCCTGTTGGCATGGTTACATGTAAACAAGAGGCAGGCAGGCAAGATTTTCTCTGGAATTTTCTTGGGTTTTTTTATCTTTCAAGTGTAAAACTATGGCCTTCTTCGGTTTAACACATCTGGGAGCTCAATACCCAATAGGGGATAAGATGATTGTGAATCCCCGGAGAGAGTCTCACACCACTCAGGGTAAGTGGAAGTTTGGCTCATGGCAGCTACTCTATAGTCTTCAGACACATGCCTTTATTTTAGATTGACACATATTTGTAGGCTTAACAACATTAAGACAAATGTAGTGTCAATGATGAAAAGTTTACAGAATTGATGTATTTTTCATTAAACAAACTGGTCATGCAGAATCTTCTGATTGAGATTTCAGTGTTTGGACTGTGGGAGGAAACCAGATTACTAATAAAACAAGCAAATATACATATTAACTCCTCAGAGAAAAGCTCTGATCCTTGATTTAAACCTGGGACTTTTACACAGTGAAGCAATAGTGCTAACCACTGGACCATCACCCTTATCACCTGAAGCCTGATCTTTACTGGGACTTACCTACTTTTGGAGACTATGTATATCGCTGGGGTGGCTATGGCTCAGTTGGTGGAGTGATGGTTGCAGGTTCGATTCCCTAATCCCCATAGAAGGAAATGGGAATTCAACAGCTGCCTTCAGCATTTCCGTCCTGTGACTGATGCAGTAATCAAAATTTAAATATGGCTGAGTCATCCTTGGTTAAATGTGCAGCACAAGATGCACTGAGTAGCTGTGCATTGGACCCCAGGACGATAAGCTCCAAGCTTATTTGGGTGTCCACTTTTCTCATAATTTTGCATAATTCATGTACAAGTCAAAATCATTGTTGTGTGAATGTGTGAAATTGTGGAAAATAAATAAATAAATACATACATACATACATAAATACATACATAAATGCATAAATACATAAATAAATATGTCATCTGACAGATGGAGCCAATGACACCCAAACTGGCCAGCCTGCATTGGGTCAGAAGCCACTGGGATCTCCAGAGTTTTCAGAACAGAGCAAAGTTCACACCCAGCCACTCCCCTACAGCACCAACATCCACCACGGTAGTCACAAGAAATACAAAGAGATGGTTAAACGGAACCAAACACCCAGAGGTGAGCAGACAAAAAAAAAAAGTAGATATCAAGAAGAGTGCTGAAATAAAAAAAAATTTTTTTTAAATGTTTTCCCCAGCTCCCAACCAGCTGTATGTGATGCCTCTGACGGACAGCCAGCAGTACGGTTGGTTGGTGTCCGAGAATCCTGAACCATGGACCCAAGTCCAACGCTTTCCTCGAAAGAACAGTGAGATGACCAGGAAAGAAACATTACCAGATTTGACATTTTACTGTTTTTCTTTCACATCTCATTATAAATCCACTTGTTCCTTTCACAGGTTTGTCAAAGAAATGTCAATGACCAACCGCGAGTTCAGCCTGTTTTGAAAAACCTTTTTGCTGTGATCTCAAACTGACATAATGGCACCCACTTCACTTCATTGCTGACTTCAATGTCTGCAACAGAACTAAAAACACATACTCATGAAAATGTTTTTTGCCATTTTGTTGAGTTAAAGAATAATGATGAATTAATTTTGTTGGTTCAACATTTTCAGGCTGTGTGCACTGTGAACTTTTAGAAATATTATTTCTTTGTCATAGTTAAAAGAATACAGCAAGAGGCACCAAAAAGGAAGTTTGACCATTAAAGAGGTGGCTATTATAGGACATATTTTGCTGGCAAACACAATCTAAGGGTGATAAGTGGAATCACAGCTTTAAGCTTTGGCAATGACAAGAACAGGCGGACAAAATATGTGGATCCGGATCTACAAAGAAGAAAAAA
>OMNM01035180.1:24314-56747 GCA_900302745.1 Parablennius parvicornis | reverse complement strand
TGGGGACGGAGGACTGCTGCAGCTGATTGGTACCAAAGGCAGTGGAGAATGGCGGCTGGGCAGGCGAGTTAATGATTGAGTTTCCTGACATGGGAGTTGAGTTCATCCCGGTGACTGACTGCTTGCGGTCCACCATCATCACCATCTCCCTGTCCTGACGGATAATCTGCTTCAATATCTCGTTCTCCTGCGTGTTGAAAACGCCGGCGTTCAGGTCCTTCTGGAACTTCTGCAGCAGCAAGGAGTTCTTCTTCCCTGTTGGGGCGCAGTCAGAAGAGGTGAACACATACAGCCATGGCAGACTTGGGTTACACCACAGGAAAATAGAGCAGGAATCAAAACTAGAAAGATGCAGCTTGTATGTTTTAACAAGATAATAAAACATGCTCTCCCGCCTCTTTTTAATCATGTCATCTTTAATACATTTCTAAATATGTTCCTTTAATTTCATTGATACAAGCTGCATCCTTTCATATCCACTAATAACTGTCATACTGAATAAAAGGTGTGAAGGACATTGAATGGGAATGACTACAGTATGGGAGATATACAGTTTGAGAGGAGTGAAGGGCACATAAGGAGACAAAGATTACTGAAAGTGTGACGTGATAGCGTTGACTATGAGAGGTGCTGACGTGGACAGTGAAACACAGAGGAATACTGATGAGTTGAACCCACACATCACAGTACTGGATAGTATTTTCTTTTTTTTTACAAAAGACAAAAAGGTCTAGGCTCTACAAGATCATTTGAAGCAACCATGGAATTAAATCAGCTAAAACACATCAGAAGGATATTTAGAGTAAGTTGTCTCTGTTGCACTAAGTCAAATAAAAACATACGTATAACGAACTACTGTACCATCACATAACTAGATACAGGTGGTTAACACGGACACAGTCAATATAATCAAATTTTACCACAGAATGCGCTTTATTTTTTTATAGACTAGAATTTTCTGGGAATAAAAAAATAAAAACTGTGAAGATTTTTTGTTTGCAATAACAGCTCGACAGAATTCTTCCAATGGAGTAAACGAATTGTTTCTAAAAGGACTCTTGTTTTCTGTGATAAAGGGCATTTTGAGCCCACAGGAAAACTGTCCCAGTCCGTCACAATTCATAGACTGTGATAATAAAGCCTTGACAGAAGGCTTTTTAAACTCCAGCCACTGTTGTGACTTTGGGAGCTCCGCAGAAAAACTGTGGTAAAATGCTAAGTGCTACAAAAAGCCTTCAAACATGTCTTGAAACTGGTCTCTTGTTGAAAGAGTCGCCACATCAGACGATGTTGAGAATAATAAAGATTTATTTAACATGTTTACTTTGAATAACTATGTCCAATTGTCCTTAAAGGGTGTGTTTCCTGTAATTACTATTGACCTTGTGCATCGACAGGCTGTGAAGCGTTGTCGGTAAAGAAGACAGAGTAGACTTTTAGTGTGCTGAAGGCTTTAGCTGCAGTCAATCAATCATTAAGCTCCGTCCTTGAGGGCAGAAGATTTCTCCACCAAGTTTACCATTTAGCAGCGTTTGCTGGACGGCTTTCTGCTCTCAAGGCTGCCAGTAAGCCACGCGTTCAGCTATGTAAGACGGGACTTTTGTTGCTGGGGCAGCCGAAGATGGATTGAAGTGGTTTTTTTGTGCAGCATTTCGGTCTCTTGTGTGATGCTGCTCACTTTGACTGTAACACTCACTACAGGGTCAGGTAGTTAAGAGCTAAAACAAGCACCACATACCGACTATGTGACTACTGGTAACTTACAAATTTGCCGTCATTGCATTTTTAAAGGTGACAGGGTTAAACTCTGTAGATTGGAAGGACAACAGATGCTGATTATATTTTCCAAACAGGGCCAATTAAGATCAGAGTGTCTGTTGGATTTAAGGCAACATCCAAATACACCATCACAGTAGTTAGACACAAGGATTTTGACAAGATTTCAGGGCAACAGTCATTAAGAATTGCATGAGAAATTGTCAATTCTGAAAGGAAAACGTTCCCAGCAGAGAGCACAGCGCTGCCTGTAGTGTGTACATCACTGTATGTTTGAACTCTAAGCATTTACTAATGTATGCGCGCTTACCAAAGAATATATTAGTCTTTGTGAGCTATGCATTTACATCAAAGTTATTTTGAGACATGCATTATTTCACAGCAGCTTGTAGAGAAATTGTATTTTTTCCACGCTGTGTTCTGATTGCCAGTACAGAAATTCACTGAAGGAGCTGCGGAGGTCTATAGTGCTCAGATAAAATTTCGAGGTACACATTAAAAACAAGAAACCTTACAAGAGGCCAATCACATTTAATTGAGGTTACGAGCTAAGCTCTTTAAATCGGAGGTGGTACAGTGTTGAGAGCATGTAGCAACTGTAAGAACATCGCTATTGGTAGGCAAGTGGTTTGTTACATTCATAAAAGTTGAATAAATATTCTCTTTGAATTATCAACCTACATCACAGTAATAATCAGTTTTTCTTTTAATATAAGTGTGTCAAGCAGTGTTACTTCACTGCTCTGCCTTCCAGCTGCCAGTTGGATCTTGAAACGGTTCATATCCTAAAGGGAAGCGAGGCACAGCTTTTAAGCAGTCCGATTTTAGTGTACTAGATGCAGCGTGAGCATAAACCAGTCGCTCCCAAACTTTGAATTGCAAACTACTTCGCACTTGCCAAGGTTTAAAATTTTATTTCTTAAACATGACAGATGATTTGGCTTGTTTTAAATGTTATTTACTTATTTGTAGTCTTTGATTTCACAGTATAACATTAAATCTAGATTTAAAAATGTTATCTAAAGATTTCTTATCAAGTCTTGAGGTTGTTTTGACAACACGTACAAGTTTCTGCTCAGAAAAGTGAGCAACACAGAAATAGCTGTACTGGAAGTGTGTATATTGTCTGAACTCGCAAAGCAACAAGAAGGTCATAGCTTTGTTTATCCATGGAAGAGACGTTATCTAAATTTTGGATTCATGATCTTGGAGGCAACTGGAGAGCAGCATGACTTTACACTTTTTCCACACAGCAAAGCTCTCAAGTCATGACTCATTATTGACTGAGAGAAACAGACTCAATAACATAGTTGTACTGTGTTACTGTGTTGTAATAATCAACAAGGTAAGCATTTATGGGTTTTTTCCTTCCACAGCGCTTTAAGAGTTTTGAATATTTTACATCTATATCTGCTCATATTAAGTCTAAATTAAAATTTGAATACAAAAGATGTAAAAACAATTGTATTTAAAACAAAATAATAACAAAAACATGATTTAAAAAAATGTAAGAAACATTCACTTTGACCACCAAAATATGTGAATTTATAAATAAAATACAAAATTATTTTACAAATACTAAATATGTGATAAATCTTCATTCCTTATCCAGATCTCAAACACAATCACTATAAAATTGTCTGAAAGCAAATCAACATGGACAGCAACATAAAAAAAACAAAGATATAACATTACAACGTAACAAACATCATTTATAAAATGAAGACTACATTTAGAAAAAGAACAAAACACACAACTTTTGAGACACAAGTTCAGATGCATTCATGGCTTCACAGAGACGTTACATGTCCTTCAGTCTGACTTCACTCATAACCTGGAGTAATAGCAAATTCTTAACTATTTTATACAGGTGTTCCTTTTAAAACTGTGATTATCACATTATTACAGAAGGTAAGATGTGTGATAAAATAACTGCAGTGGGATTTTTGTTTTGTTTTGTTCTTTGTGTCTTAAAACAAAATCAAATGGACTTAATCAAAGTTTAAGCCAAATGTCAATACTGACGATTGTATGAATAATACCAGTATACAACCCTTTTTTTTTTTAAATAAATAAGACAGAATTGTTGTTCCAAGTAAGACAATCAGAAACAAACCCTCTCTTTGGTGAAAACATGAATAAATAATGAAATGAAACCTTGGCATGGTACAAAAACGGTATGTGGCATTTCATTAGTAAAGGCTTTTACTAATCTGCAGACATGATTTCATTTGTGAATACACTTTGAACAGAGGATTCAAAGATTGAAGAAAAATGTCACATTGATAAGTCTGAGTATGTGTTCATAATCCAGTTGATTATTCGGAGAAAAGAAATCTGTCAGAAAATAAAGATGGCATGTAACACTGAATGAGATCTCTTTGTTTCCTTGATTGTCTCAGTTCTTTTCTTTTTTTTTTTTTAAACATTTTATGTAAAATATCTGCAGGACTAGTGTGGGTGACTTGAGGTATGTGTCACTGATGCAGGATTTAAACACTTAATGTAGCCTTCTGCAAGAGGTCAAACTCTTGGGACGATGAATTTGAGACCGGATCCACTTAGCAAGCCTCACTTTGCCTCTGTTCGAATACTGGAATTGGAATAAAGTGTTTACCTGATGCCTACTCGTCGGCCAGGGCACTCTTGAAAACGAGATGAGCTCGTCTCAAGACGGACTCCTGGTCAAATAATTTTTAGATAGATAAAAGATAATGTCAAATGTGCAACACGTTATTGGTTTCAAAGCATGGTTACTTTTTTTTTTCTTTCCTTTTTTTTTTTTTTAGCAAGACAAGCATGTAACCAAATGCAGTTCATATATATATATATAGAAAACGATACAACCAGCACGGATCATGACAAAGTATCTTCCCTCGTATGAGACAAAACCCCCTTCATGGTTAGCCTGAAAGGACGGATCAAATGTAAATCACTCAATCAGAGTGGGCAGCTGTTGTTTTAAAAAAACTAATTTACAGTGAAAAAGGGCCAATGCAGAACAGGACTGTTGAGGTTAAAGGGCATATCGTATGTTGTGAAGGGCACAGAGAAACAAAAGGAGTAAATGACATATAAAGTCTGTTTGAATTGTTTTAATTTACCGTTTCCTGCCCGCCCGCTAGTATATAAAAACAATTACGTTCATATGCAACTGAATTCCAGATACTTAATGGTTTCACAATACACCAGCAATCTCCATCCCTGATCATGGAGAGCTCCTCCCCTGCAGGTTTAAAGTCTTTCCCTGCTGCAACACGCCCGATTGCAATGAGGATTTCCTCACTTGTCTTTCCAGGGAGCTGGGTGAAGACATTAATCACCAGATTCTGGTGTGTTGAAGCAGGAAGAGACTAAAATATGCAGGACAGGGGCTCTCCGGGACCAGGGTTAGAGACCCCTGCAATACACAATGTAGGAAGACATAAAGGTGAGAGATGAGGGTTTGTGTCTTGTTTCAAAGTATTTTAAAATTTAAACATGGCCAAACTTATTTTTTCAAAAAATTTGCAAAGTAGTATTTCCTTCAAGACCCCATGAAACAATGTCTCAGTTGTAATGTCCCACATTTCCTGTCTTTTCAAGATGATTTTCTGAAGCCAGTGCTGCTGCTGGTGCAGTGGAAACACAATGCAAGCCTGCATAATGCGTTTCAATGCAGTGCAGAATTAGTAAAGCTGCTGTGTCACTGTGCTGCGACAACTGGCAACTATTTTGAAGGCATAAAAATTCAGGAAAGCAGAGTTAGTGGCTGTTTTTCCTTATAATCACAGTGAATCGGTACTTCAACTACATTGCACGAATGTTGCAAGGATGTCACACAAACCCATGGCATGTATTGGGAAAAAGTTTTGCTAGTTTGTGAGACATTCTTGTAACGTTTGTGTTCACATGCATGTGGCACGACACACGCTCGGTATTCGCAAGATCAAATTGTGGCTGCAGTTGCAACCGTCAAGCAGACACACAAATATCGTGCAACAGTCGTGCGAGACAACCGAGAATTCTTGACCAAATTAGTCTCGGAGATTGATTCCTAGTCCAGCAATCGTTTCATCACTGCATGTCGAGCAAGATGAAAAAGAAGTACAGAAGCTGCTGGAACAGGACCCCAACATCAATGAAGACTAGACTGGCATGCTGAATGCTCATTTGTCGCACTTGATGGGGCACAGAAACTATACTGAGAGTAATTTGAGGAGGGTTATAGACATCACTGATGACCATGACACTATTACGTCGGAAAAAAAAGGTTGTTTTAGTTTTTTGAACACCTTGGAAAATCAAAACCAGGTAATTTAATTTGCAATTTGTCGTAGCAAAGTGAGATAGTAGCTTGAAAGCTTAAGAGTGCAGGTAGAATCATCATTTCATTAAGAGAAATAAAGGAATTTCAGGGTGATATACTACATGAAAACATTTTGACAATTAATTTTTCACTTATTGCTTCTAAATAAACGCATAGAAAGTCGGGTAATTGCAGTTTTCATTTCATGGGGTCTTTTACATCAACTGCACTTTGCTGAATTTTCATTTGCCCTAAATAGGGGCAAATTCGTTTTGCAGAGGTGTTTAATTTAAAGAAGATGCAGACATTTTGATCTAATTCAATCTTTTAAAACAATACTCCTACACCTCCACATGAGATAAAGCTGCATACGAACGTCATTGTGAGGAGAAAATGTCTCAGTGGTAACACATACTTGTTGGATCCTGATTGATTTGGACACTACAGCGTTTCAGCGTTGAGTCAACATTTGGGTTACAAAGCAATTTGCAAATATTGACGCGCCTGTCTCAGGCAAACTAATACACAAATACAAAGCCACGACAAAAAAAGAAAAAAACCCAAAACAAAACACAATAACTGACAAGAATGTAGATACAGACTGCAAGCTGAGCCACTGATTGGACACAAAACTGGCTCATTGTTATTATGCAGATTCAACTTTAGTCGGATATGCTTATCTTGATTTCTTATTAACATAATATGGAAACAATTGAGCAAAATGTCGTGGCCTCTTACATAAATCTATCCACTGACAAGCTTAAATAGTAAGTAGACAAGTAGCTGCATTCATGTTTATGGAGTGAGATTAGTTTTAAGGAGCTGCTTGAGTTGCCAGTGTAGCAGTCATATTGGATAATAATATGACTAATAAATATAGTTGTATATAAAACCAGATGAGATCTCCTTCTTCCTGTGAAAGAACATTTTCACGATAAACGTCTTTGTAGCCTTTTCTGTTTCTGTGTTATAGACCATGGAAGGAAGGCATGTTGTTTCAAACTGATCGAAAAGCCAATAGACAATCGCCAATCAGGCAATAGGTGTAATAGATTTGGAGAGCTTCCACCCAGGACACAAATGAGTAAGAAAATATACAAAAAGGCTACCCTGCATCAAATAAAAATCTATGCAAGCTTTGTTCATGTGGAAAATTATCTTAATGAATGACGCATCTTTTAAAAAAACAAAACATTATTCCATTATTTCAAGCCAAGCTCAAATAATCCTATAATGTTACATAAGAAATTGTAACAGATCTAATGAGCTTTACAAAGTTACCCTTGAGATGTTTTGAATTAATCTGGTTAGATAGACACAGATTAAAGATGTCGCTGTAATATTCAAAATAATCTTGGAGCGACTAATAATATTACCCAACTCGGGGCTGGGTCACATTGTGATACTACAAGGTCTACGCACACGGCACTTTTAACTTTTACTCTACATTGAACAAGTAAAAAAGGTTTTTGGTAAACAAAGATCCCTGAAAGATATTAAAACAGAACATGTGTGCAAAAAGAAGTGAGAGAATGTGTAACAATAGGGTAAGAGGAGCCAATTGATGCCCTGTTTGTGTTACATACATGTGCCCCTTTTTTAATCAGTACCAAGTCAATGCGTATCGGATTGGCTTTATTTATCAACAACAAACTGTTACATTCATGTAACAAACATTTCCTTATCAGACAGTAAACATCGCAGTTTTTGATGACATGGGAAAAGCTGAATGAAACTACACAGACTCTTAGCCAAAAAAGCTGCACCTTATGCATGAAAGGATTTTAAAGCTTTCCTGTCACCTGGCCCTGTCACTTGATTTTTTTTTCATTTTAAAATTTCTCTTTAAGGGGTTTGTGCCTGGATGATTTTGAGAACTCTGATACGTTACGGGGTGCTTCTCATACCCAGGAGTGCAGATGAGTGGAAAGAGGGCCAGACACACATGCATGTGAGGTTAGCTTCCATCCACTCGCTGACATCCAGTGGGGGGGTCAACACCAAACCAACGAGGGGGCGACCTGACTCCCTCCCGGACAGCGACATGCACTGCCTTCCAGTTAATCCAACCACAAAACGCTACTTTGGTTCTTTAGAAGGATTAATGCTGGTTACAACACAAATTTCTATAAGAATTATTTAAGACAAAGAGACAAACGTTTAAGATTAAAAAAAAAAAAAAAAAAAAGGAAGATAGCATACAGGTCATGCAGCACAAGATGGCAGACACAATGCTTTTATGAAGAAAGAAGGCAAACAAATACTGATAAAGACAAGGCACGATGACAGGCAAGAGAGTCGACCAATCAGACAG
The DNA here is from genome assembly GCA_900302745.1 of Parablennius parvicornis. Taxonomy (NCBI): domain Eukaryota; kingdom Metazoa; phylum Chordata; class Actinopteri; order Blenniiformes; family Blenniidae; genus Parablennius; species Parablennius parvicornis. The sequence goes on along the minus strand of OMNM01035180.1, from coordinate 48,369 downwards.
GACAGACAGATGTTGGAAGGCCTTACCGATGCGGTCCAATCGGTCGATGGCAACGGTTTCGAAAGCGCGTCGCATCATGGGGTACTCCTCTAGCACCTCATTAAAGTGGTCGACGGAGAGGGAGAAAAGTCGACAGTAGGTGTCGGCGCGCACGCTCGCCGTCCGTCTGCCCTTGGTGAGCAGACAGATCTCTGTGCAGACAAAAGAGAGAGACACAAAGGGAAAAAAAAGAGTTTTAAAAAATTGGCACATGAACAAACATAAACAGTAGATTACAGAGAGAAGTGAGGGGGGTCATAGGGGAAATCATCCCAGTAATTACAGCACATATTATCATATAGATGAACCTTGAGTACAGAAGGCTTAGAATGTAAATAAAATGAGAAGCCCATCAGCGGGACTGTCACTTGCATTATACCGAGATAATTCATCATCCTGTAAAGAGCTAATAAGCCCATAATACAATACAGGAGCCAGTTGTGCTTTATAGAATAAAAAAGTTGTCAGGAATCACGGCATCAACGCACCTCTCTAATGTAATGTATGACAAAACAGGGAATAGATTTCAGAGCATCGCTACATGTTTCTGACATGACAGGAAAAGAAGTGAACAATAGCATAAAGCACGGATCGAAATTAACCCTGCAGGCCCCTTTAAATCCGATAATTAGATGGAACGCAACGTCTTTCTAGCTCATGTTCAATCTGTGTAATTAAAAGTGTGTGACACTAAAAAAACAAAACAAAAAAAAACTAAAGCGAATGTGGGAAACAGGGAACTTTAAAATTTAAGCATCAAATCATCAAACATAAAAGCCTTTTCGACACAGTACCTATTAAAATAAGGAGAACACACAAAGTTATAAACCCAGAATAATCCAAATAAAACTCTGTCTTGATTAAAATGCTATTACGTTCGCACTTATTACTATCAGTGTAGGAGTACTCTTGGCATCAATGATGCCGCTAAAGTAAAAGAGACATCTGTGTCATCTGTAAACGTTTGGCTCTGTAGTTCTGAAACAGCTATAAGCAGATTTATAAAAAACAAAACAAAAACAATACAAACACCAACTGAGGTTCCCTGCTTTTTATTCAGCTGGCAGCAACAAACTGAAAATGTGTGGCTTGGAGGTGAAGATATGTGAGAACATTTAACATTCACGGCATCTGATCTCACACAGGCAGAAAAAGTACAATTCTCTCAAAACATCCCCCCCTTGTTCATTGATCGTTTGATCCCTCCTCCGTTTCTTCTTGTTTTCATCTCCTGAAGCAGTTCAACCTCCACCCACACTTGCACTTCTGTCCGGTCTGCTGCAGAACTTCCTCCTTCATTAAATCGTTAAATGTTAACTTGTTATGGTGTGATCTTTCCTGGCTCTGCCATGAGCTGTCATGAAAATAGAGCGCAGAGCGTGTGAGATGTGCGAGCAACACTCTCAAACTGTGGGTGTGAATAAGGTGTTAGTGTAAAATGGAAAAGCTCCCTTCAAAGTTGTACCTCTTTCAACACAAGAAAACACACATGAAGTGGAAAAGGAAGTGACAGAAAAACCCATGTAGTGTTACATATAATTTCAGAGACGGGGGGGGGATAAGAGTGATTGAAAGCTAATGCAACGTTGATCCGAGTTTATAAAGACATGCTGTGCTACCGATGCACTCGCGTGACAGGTGGTGAAGAGGTAAACGTATTACTTGAGACAGAACAGCAAGTGGCCCAGGTCTAGAAAGGTTGAGTGGGCGAGTTGAAAATTACTGATCCTCCTTAATTCCTCCCTTCCATGGCACTAAATTTGGATTGATGGTGTAAAGTTTAAACTGTGTAAGATTTTCAGTCAGGAGATTTGAAGTTTACCCTTTACAGAGATCTCAGCTCGCCTATACCCCTTCTTCTGTTAGTTAACTCTTAGTCTGGCTCTATATGTACTAGGAAAGGTATCAGTCATCTCTTTGAACTCTAAAAAGAATTCCAATAAAGTTGGGACAATGTGTAAAATATGACATGATTTAATGATCTGATAATCTATTTTCCACTAACCATTGGTGAAGGCAGGGTACAAACTGGAGCATTTCAAGTAGTTAAAACATGAAAGATCTTTGCAAATGTTTTCTGAGCTTAACTTTATTTTTGTTTGATATAGAATTTAGTACCAACTGTTTTCTGGGTTTGGATTTCTATCATTGTTTTCAAGTTCGAATGGAGGACATTTCCAGAAAAAAAACCTGATGACTATTAATGTATTCAGTTCACCTGGATTTATTTTGCTCTTGTGGCTGCAGAACTGCTGAAAAATGTGAAAAAAAATTTACATTTTTTGCAGTTCTTCAGTATTATTGTGTGTTTTTAAATGGTTACAAACATGTGACCTGCTATTAAATATTTTCTATGGTTGGACAGAAAAGTCTCTATTTCTGCTGCATCGAAGTTTGAATTTTCTTCAGACGGGAAACAGTCTCGGGACTCTTGGTTGTGAGAAGGATGCATGCCATATCTTGTCTGAAGTAACACGAATATAAGAGTTCATATTGTGCAAGAACTGCCTGTTTTACCAGTGGGAAGCCGAAAGGAATCAACACAAATCACAAGTGCCCTACTAGAAAGTAACCCAACCATGCTTGTGCCAAAAGACCAAGCCCTTCATGTATCCTCACAAAGGCAGCATTTAATTTCACCAGGAGAAGAATAATTGTTCAGTTTTTTTACTAACCACAATCACAAGTTCACTGATAAATTAAACTTCTTTTACTTTGGTTTTTCTTTGTAATCTTTCCCAGTAGTACCTGAATTACCAATGGGAACATTTCAAGAAAAGTACTTAAACAAATGAATGCTCAATAACACCACAAATATGGGCTAATCTAAGATGATGTAATGTCCCTTGGAAACCCTTATGCCATGTTTTCCACCTTGTTTGCAACTGCTTCTTTCCAAACCTGTAAGAGCTTAAATAAAATCCAGCAGTATTTACTCCGCTACTGAATAAAGCATGAATATTCATTGAATCAGGGCTCACTGCAGACTTTCATTCAGGCATGTAGCCAAAAACCCTATTCAGACATACCCCATTGAATTGAGTTTTTCTGGAGTGTCACGTATCCTTTAATGCTGCACCCTATTCAATCCATCAGGCTACACTGAACGCTATTTATCACTGTTTGAGTACATTAAAACACCACAGGAGAGAAAAGAAAAAATATACAATTGGAGACAGGGTTTACATCAACTGTTCTATATATACGGTGCATCCATCATTCATGAAAAGTTCATCTCGACTCCATCTTCTTTCAATTTACTTGATGCAAATTCCAGGCCTGAATGCTGGCGAGGAGCAGTGACTCCCTCAAGCTTTTGTGGCCTTTTATGTGGTTACTGCAGTCAGTGTACATGGCCTTTATTCCATCCATCTACTTTCTATACAAATAGAATCACAAAGGCTGCCGACAATCTCCAATGCAGAAACTCTCAGACAGTATATGAGCAATTTGGAATCACTAAAGATCCGAACAGAAATCCTTTCAGACTGTGTAGAAAGCTGGATTACTTGGAGGAAGCCAATATGTGTACCAAAGGAACATGCCAACTCCACAAAAAGGATAAGATGAACACAGACCTTATTTTTTCCTTGAGGAGACAGTGCTAGCCACTAGATCTCATCAATGAGACTGTTTCCTAGTTTCACGTATTTACTTGTATGACTATGACAACAATATGTACGGTAAGTTTAATGCCATTCATTAATGTGATCATTCACAACAGAACAGTTGATAGTATTTAAAGATCAACTTGGTAAAACCATGATGCCTATCTAACCAGATGTATTTCAATGTATTGGGTGGGCTTTGTCTTGGGGGGCACCAGAGAGCTTCAGAGGGTGGGAGGAGCAGAAGAATCAACCCAGGGATCAGGGGGAAGCCTTTTCACGATAATATTTCATGAACTTGAATGATACAACAGCTTGAACCAGACAGATATTTTAAACTCTCTGGAAATATGGTCCCTGTCACCTGGAGTCTTGGTGTCCACATGTTGTGTTAAAAGTCAAAGGCCTGTTAACACCTCCTGTGATGCTTTGTGACACGTGTCTGTTGCCTTGTCACAAGGCATCACTGTTGACCCCCGGGGCATTGAGGATAATTTGCCATCACTTCATGTGTCACGTACTCTCATGGCAACCATCTCCCCCAGGCTCCCCCCTCATACACTCTGTATAGAACTGAGACTGAGGAGCGGGAGTCCGCATGACTAAGACATTGAAGCCCAATAGGGATTGCCATTGCCCTCCTGCAATAAACTCTGCAGACACTCTTCACTGCAGAACTGTGAGATAGTGATGCGTAATCTTTTCCACTCAGGTCCAGGGTTGATAGCTGTGATACCTTCTCAGTATGCAGGTGGGACGTTGACCATGGCTGGAGGTGCTTTGTGACCTACTGTCCTCCTGGATGTCCTGTTCATTACTATGCTAATAGTTTCCCGTGGCACTGTTTGGTATTGTTCCCTCTCTCCCCTGCTCTGTGTTACTGTCTCGGTCCCCACCTCACTGATTCTTTATTCGAGCCACGGGTCAGGCTGGATGTGAGGCGAGTGTGAATCATATGAGAAAAAAAAGGGGAAGAGTGAAGTGCCTGGCACAACCAGCTGCTCCTAACTCAGGGCTCATCTACTAATGCCGAACAAATTGGTAAAAATACCAACAGGGCAGAAGGCAACAGCAGGTGGCGGGCAGCAACAGAACACAACAAAACAAGCGGGTACCCTTTATTTTTTGGGACAAATACAGCACCCACACACATCACATAATTAAGAGATTAAACAATTCATCTGATGACAACATGTGCTGTGTGTTCTCTATTCTTCATAGAAGTGTATCATGATGTAATTAACTGATTTCACATGGCTGCTTCAACTGGAAACCTCCCTCCCATATTCTCCCTTCTCAATGCCTTCATGACCCCTCTGTGTATTTTCAAATGAATGTGGCCTGTGCTGTTTTATTTGTGTAAATCTCTGCACAGCGTGAAAGCACAACAGAAGCAGAATAACAACAACTAATACTTTAATAGTTGGAGATGACCATCTAAAATCCCTTAACAAATTAGAAAACATTTTCTAGCTTCATAAATATTTCCTCCAGGGGTCAATTTTGAGGGTAACAAGTAGTTAAACATTGAGAGTTTTAGTGAAGTAATTTACCCATTTTTCTAATATAATTCCATTATACACATTAGTTATGCTGTTATAAGTTGAGGCTGCTGTTGGAGCTTCCTAATGCAATTAATTCAGTGTATTAGGACCCTCTCTTTCAGTCCCCATGTATGTTTATGGTTACTTTTTCAAGCCTTTCTGCATGGGGGTATTTTTGCTAATTAATGATGTGCATGTGATGTGTTTCTCAAAACTTTAATTATACATCCTTAATATTGTTGATGATGATCTTAAACAGCTGATAGGACAAAAGTGTGCTAAAAAAAAAAAATAGGCCTACCAAATCATAGTATGAGTTTTTTCCTTGGTTTATTTGGACCTGTCAAGCATAACTTCTTATCCTTTAGGTGGACAAAATAATACCTTCAAACTCCAAGCTTTTAGTATCTTTGGTTGACATTTCTGCCTTCTCTCTGCCACAGAACCCATGAGGATGTTTCAATAAACAAAAAGTGTAGCTGCCATATAACTGCTGCAATCCCATGTAAAACTCTAAACTGAATTCAGGATGCCTTCCTCCTGTGGATATTTAAGGCAGATAGCTTTGCGAACAGAGTGGCATGATGAGACGATGTACGACAGCGATCCTGAACAGGCAGGAAAAGAGACGACTCATTTCTTTTTGGATTTGCTGCCTTCCTCAGTTCGCCTGTGAGACATGAGCTGCATGCAACAGACACATCAAAGTGAAGGTATTCTTAGACTCCTCAGCCTCCTTCCATAGTGGGGATGAACTCAGGAGATAAAATATGCAAGAACCTCTAAAATAGGAAACTTTGCTTTGCTTTCACACAGACACGACAATGTCTGCATGCGGATTTTGTTGGAGTAAACAACGTGCAATGAAATTACATTTGACATTTTAAAAATTAATAATATCTGTAATGTCTCTGAAAGAGAATGGGACCTGCGCCGAGAACAAGAGGGGAAGACAGAGAGCGAAAGCACAGCGGAGAACAGAATGAAGGAATCGCTTCTGATATGACTCAAAGCAAATGTCCATAGTGGCTGCGTTCAGTCTGTGCCAAGCACAGCAGGAACGTATGGAGGGAGAGAAGAGTTCATGCATGTGCGTTTGTGTGCGATGAGGGCGAGGGTGGGGGAGGGACCTCTGTGTGTCCTAAGGGATGCCTGATCCACGCCTTGGCCCACTCCAGCAACCAGATGAGTGGTTATGTAACCACAGAAGCTGACTAACGTCCAACACTGGTTAATGAGAATCTACATTTACAATAACTTAACTTCAAACAGCTTCAAACACAAAGCCTTGGGCTAGTCTCATGTCTTACGTTATAAATGTATGATCATACAGGGCGTTCATTTGACTGCAAGGAGCCTTTCTGTGGTAGCATGCCAGTACTAACATATATGATTCTTGTCTTCATTTTAATGTTGAAGCTATAAAATGATATATATCTAAACTAAAACTACAGTTTAATTTACAATCCCTATCTTGTTGTTCTTACCCCCAAAGTAGGATCCATCGGTCAGCTTCATCTCCTTGTTGAACTTGGTGATCACACTTGCGACGCCATGTTGAATAAAGTACATCTTCTTCCCGACTGTGCCCTCTCTGATGATGTAGTCATTGGGTTGAAAAACTTCAAACTTCAACTTGCTCAGCATCCCCGTCACAAAGTTGGGGTCCGCGTTGGCAAACAGGGGCATGGTGGCCACAAGCTTACGGCAGTTGAAGTTCACGATTTCCTGTTGAAGAGAAAAGAAAATGTCTTAAGATTGTTACAGAATGATTCACCTGCTTCCATCTGAAAACTGAAAACATGAGCACAAGTGAGTGTAGAGAAAACATCACTATAAACCTTCCATTTCTGCTGCTGTAAGCATAAATGAATTGGATGCATATAGCTTCTTTATCCCTAATACTTCTAAAGTACTTCCTCTCTCTCCTGACAACAAACTTTTTGGCAGACATGTCAGATCCTGATGAGTTGGCCCTCTGGTGCCGGCTGCAGGCCATTTCTCCGGTCTCATCCTGTCCCCTCGGACCCAGCAGGAGATTAGGAGCTTGTTGTCTGTTTACCCATACATCTCTGTTGCTGTGCAGATGGAGAGCGGGGGCACTTGGCATTTGCAGTGGTGTGTTTTTGACCCCCACATGAGGGATAGCTCTCCTCCAGTGACAACAGGACATTAAAAGAAAGACAACCAATCTCTGTGATGCGTGCAAGCTGCAATGAAGGCAACGCAAGGAGCTCAACCTCAGATGCTGGTGTCAGCTAATGCCACGGGGGGCTCTGACCTTAATCATGCACCAGAACTAATGAATTAGGTAGTAAGCAGTTTTCATGCCCAGCCAGGATTCCTCTTGGGGAAACAATCTTTGGCTATGCCTATTTAAAGATTTGTTGGCAGAGAATAAGAGGCTGGGAGACAGAGGTAAGGAAAGGCGAGGGAGGAGAGAGAACACACAGAGCAGAACAACTGTCTGGCCACTCAGCCGTAAAGAGGCTGCTGTTTGCATATTGAACCACATTCACTGCCAACAACATGTATTTTATAATGTTGTCCTCGGTTACTGCAGTCTGAAAGTCAGTTTAGAGCAGGGGTGTCAAACATGGAGCACACGGGCTAAGACTGGCCATTAAGATCATCAATCCGGCCGGTGGATGACCTTGCAAAGTATAAAAATAACACAGAAGACATTAACTGTGCGAGTAAATGCTGTTTGTAATTTGGCCACTGGGGGCAGCACTGTTTGAATAAATACAGAGCCTGTTTATGATAAACGTCTGATAATAAATTTGTCTCCTTTTCATTCCAGAAGAAGCTCTTCCTAGGCTTTCAGCTGCTGCTTGTTACGTTTATCTTTTAGTTCCACTCATCTTTTGACTATGTATCTCTGTTTTCTGCAGTTTAGTTGTTCATAGATGTGAATAAACTAAATAAATCTGATAAATAGACATAAATATATTGGTGTTTTGAAGTGTGGTATTTTCTTTTGTCATTATCAGATAATGGACGTTATCTGATAAACAACATGTCATGATATAAACAAATAAAAAAAAATATTACCAGTGAAATAGCATTGGCATGAAGACATACCACAGTAATGGGTGGGAACTGAAGGGCATTTGATACTCCGGGCTTACAAAAATATCAAACTTAAAAAGCATTAAAGGTGTATGCATGTGTGGTTTACGGTAATTTTCCCTGCTGCCATAAGAAACAACCCCAACTCTCTTTTCAAGGTGTTCATGTTTCCTTGTGTTCTTTGCTCCACAAAGCAATTCATTGCAAAAGCTGATTAATGAAATGCTTTTTACCAGCTACAAATCAATTGCTTGACATTGCAGAGTCCTTGAATGCCACAACAAAGGTTAAGTTTTTTTTAAGCACTCCCTCCAAACAGCTGCATAACAACACCGAACGGTTCATTGTGATGGATCACCTGTCCTAAACAAGTTCAAATCCACTGCGAGCCTGCAAGGTGATTTCCATGTAGTGTATCAAAGGGAACAGAGACCTACAGGGGGCTCCTGTGAAGATTCTTTCAATATGTATATAAGGAGCTGAATTGTACGATTTCAAAATTAAATTACCGTAGATATATTTTTTAAAAAAAGTTAATTTTGCACAAACTAGTAGATTGACCTTTCACCAAAGCCCATGTTGTTCTATCTACTCAGTCGGCCAGCCACATTCTGGCATCTCTGTTTGATAAACTTATGCAAGACTCATAATAAATGACGGACCGGAATCAGTTTTTTAAGAGTACTTTAGCTGATTTTGGATTCTTAGCTTGTCTGAGAGCTTCAAAGTGGAGCTGATTCTGATCCCAAATTGACCTGTGAGCTTGTTCTGTTTTAGAAGGAGCCGGCACTCAGGGGCAATCAGCCTGACTCAGGTATCTTACTTTGAGTCTGTCTGCCCGAAATACATCTGGCCTCTACTGACGTTAGTCAGCTTTACAGCCGCATTAACTGATTCCTGACAGAAGGGAAAAAAAGCTCTCAATCCCCTGCCTTTATCTGTTAAAAACAAAACTTACGACCACTTTACAACAGGAGCAGAGCAATAATCACAGTGGATAAAATCTACCCCTCTGCGACAAAAGAGGAAGCGCCATTAGTCGTGCCACGCTCACAACTTTAGCTGTGTCTAATCGATGAGGCTCAAATTTATTATGTTTTTTTTTAATAGTGTGCCATTGCTTTTAGTCTAGTGTTATTCGAACTGAGGTTGGAGAAAGCAGGTTCCTTCAGAAAGCAAAAATTGTAACTTAAGTATGAAAGCAGGGCAGCTAGTAGATTTTGAGTAAATATGGCATGGAGCTGGATTTGAACACACTATTCTTAATATAAACAATAACTTTTTTAAACAGCTCCATTCTTTATGGTCCTTTTATTGTGATTATATGTTACTAACTCTTTCAACCCTTCGAATGACTCACTTGTGTGCTTATTGTTTGGGAACAGGAGACATGATGAAACGCGACTGTCACACCTTTATCAAAAATTGCCAAGTAAGCTTTTTTAAGTGTCCTTTTTCTTTGTGCTAGCGTGACTCAGTTTGTTTCTACCTGACACTCTCGTGCCAATAGGTTTTGTCGTGCAACACTGTCTGGCCGCAGATTCCAAACTTTGCTCGCTATACACACACACACAGAATTAAGCCTGTAGAATTTTCTGTCTTATAAGTTTAGTAGATTTAAATCCCTGTACCTTCTTTTGTGCGGGTGTGGGAGCGTGCAGCAGCTCCACACACCGCAGCACTCTACTGTGCAAGGTGACTTAATGGGGCTACATGAGAGATGGCCGTGATTTCTACGCTTGCTTTGCTTTTTATTCCTCCGCACTCTCAATATCCCTGTGCATAATTACCCGTGTAATGCGCTGATACCAGGAGGTCAGCCAAGAACTCAAAACTTGGGTCTCTCACTTCACACTAAACTTCCGTGTCAAAGGTACACTTGCTGTGTTGCTTTGTACCTTTTAGACTTGTGAATATTGCAGATGACATTCTTAACTGTTCCACATCTGTGGGGCTTTTAGTATTTATCACAAGTCAAAATTGAGGCACAGGTGATGTTTTCACACTGAATATTTTCACATCTTGTCACGCGCTGACTCCGGTTCACCCAGGATGTTGAGGAGAATCCTTTTGCTCGACCTTGAAGGATGTGTTGACAGATGCTGGTGTTTCAGTTTCAGCTATTACACTTTCAGCATTGCCAAACGAAGAGTCACTGCTCTCCTTCAAGGAATAAATACTTCAAAAACTAAAAACTCTGCCGTGCTGTCAGGCACATTTTTAATGTTATTTCTCTTTTGTTCTAAAAATAAAATCAAAGCCCTCAACTGGAAAGTCTGAATATGTTTACGTTACTTAGACAAAGCTTCTGAAAGATGCTGGAATTAAATTGTGTGGTCCAATGGAAGGTGTCGTCTCACCTCTTTGAGCGGGTCATTGAGTTCACTCAGGATGTTGTCCTCATCGAAGATCTTGCCTTGGTAGCGGTGTTCATAGTAGTCGTGGATTTTCTGCCGCATGTCTGCTGGAAGCTTGTGGAAGGACATGTATTGCTCCACTTGCTTGTACTAGAGGGGGAGGAAGAGAAAGCAGATGGATCAGTTCAAACCAGGACGTGTCCGGTTTTTTTGGTTGCTTTTATTCAAGCAATCCCACAATAAGTGTAGAGGGAGAAAAAAAAAATTGTTTTCAAGTACACCTTTGATAAACAGCAAAGCTGCACAAAACTGTGCAGAGTGCGTATTTGTGTCTGTATTGAGGACAAGCCGTGCTCTCACACAGTCACAGGGCCATGTCCTGGTTCTGTGCGAGGGAGAGGAAGAGCGAGGGAGGCAGGTGGTGAAGGAAAGTAGGAACAAGTACAGGCCCGGGGGTATGTCAGGCCAAGGTAGCAGTTCTGATTATCTCACCCATGCACAAAACCAAGCCCTAATGGGCAACTGAGCTATGATCTAACAGGAACTAGCAAGTTATACCTGATAACCTGAAGAGATAGACCATGAACACAAACAGATTGCATAAGTGAGGTGGTAATTATTTTCATAATGTCTATGTGGGATTTTGTTGTGCTCATTTTATTTTAAGGAATTAACTAATATGAATACATAATTGATTCATTCATCTTGTGTCCTGCTTTATATAACTTAGGGTCATGTCGGGATGGAGCTGAATCGCAGAGCAGATTCCCTTGTACAGCAACACAGTCATTTTAAAGCATTTTACAAAAGATAAAGACTTTTATCCCCTCTCCTACCACTTTATCAAATTCAGGGTCATGAAGGGCTGGCGCTGATCCCGGCTGACGGCTGGGTACAGGTCACCGGTCCATCACAGGTCGAACACAGAGACAGACAGTCAGGCACTTTATACATTCACACCAACGAAAAAAAGTGAGTCATAAAGTAACCTAAAAAGCTTGTTTTTGAAGTGTTGGAGGAAACTGGAGTGCAGCATTTACAGTACAAAGACACTTTTGACCTCCTCAACATACCACAGATGGAACGTAAACGATTTGATGAAGCAGCGTTTTGTTTTTAATGATTGTGTAATTTGATAGAAACAAGAGAAGAACAGCATTTTTAAGAGCGGTTTAACTTTTGTTTTCTTGCCATTGGTTTTGGCATTAAGGCCTCTGGTTTCAATGCTATCTTAATCTTGATTCACAGATTTGTAATCCATAGGTATTTTAATGTTGGCCTTTGAATAAACTTTTTAATGGTTTTCTTTCATATTTTATGTAAAAGCAATTTGAGTTGCCATTTGCACATTAGAGAGCTGCTACATAAATAAGGATTATCACTTTAATTTTTAACCTCACAAAGTGGAGTAGCGGTTAGCCTCAAACACAGTTTATTTGCAGTTTGCATGTTGTCTGTGGATGTGTTGGTTTTCTTCGCAATCAAAAAAAATGTGGGTTTGTTAATTGGCCACTCTAAATTGCCTGAGTGTAAATGTGATTGTGTCACCCTCCCCGTTTGCCCCCAGATCAACTAGTAAACTGTCCAGTACTGTGCCTTTCCTCAGAGGCAGCTGGAATTTAGCCCTGAATTTGCTAATGTGGTATAGAAGATAAACGTCTGTAGAAAACTGTAGGTGAGTTCAAATGGATTGTCTGACTTCAATTGTCTTTCCCCTCTTTAATTGCCTGGTTAGCTCCTCTTGAAATCAAAATAAAGTTAAAAACCTCTGCCTGAATATAATGTAAAATCTATTGCCTGCACTGATGATATAACGATAATGCAAATTATAATCTAAATGCATTTCACTGGGAAAATCAATGTATTTAGAGAACTTTAAGATATACATAAAGGAGCTTGCATGAATGTGGCAGTGCTAATAATGATGAATATATTTAATGGCAGAAATCTATGATGACATGCTTAATTTTTTTCTATATTTATGATGTTCATAGTTTTCTGCTTCAAAAAACAAACACTTACATAGTGGCGTTAAGCTTATTGAAGCAGTTAATATGGAAATGCTGAAAGTTTGATGGGTAATACATGATGATAAAGAGCAAACTATGTAGCTGGTGAATATTTTTACTTTGCTTTATGGAAGATTTTCATGCAATGCAGCCGGTGACCAATAAAGATGAACACGCTGAACTACAGAAAAAGAGAAATCTTTGCTTTACTTTGATCTGTCTTTTTTTCTCACAGTGTTTCCACAGGCAGGGTGGCGAAAACAATCTTCCCATTCAGTTCTCTGTTCTGACACCTGAAAACAAGCCGAGTCTCTCGCCGCCTCTGGTAATCATAGTAGAGCGAGTGGGTGAGAGCCAGCAGCAGCTGTGAGGTGGGCAGGCCCGGTCCCAGTAGCCGGCTCTTTGACCAGCGTGATGCAAGCAGACCCACAAAAAGAAAATTTATCAGCCAGAGAAAAAGACATCGGAGTCACAATGGCTCCTTCATTGATTCCTCTCCCGGCTGCGGGAAGGTGATAAGGGACCGAGGGTTTTGTTTGCGGGAAATTGATTTATTTTGAGTTCACACAGTAGAAGTTGAAGAGTGTCTGCAGCAGCTCTTGCCGGCCTTTTGAGCCCAGGTGGTAAAGGTGGGGCACCAAGTGACACAAAGCTGGCATTTTGTGGCCTAAATCTCACGTCAAGCTTTCACAGTAACACAATGACTCAAATTCATTTTAACACAACCCCTAATTTGTACTTCTATTGGCAAATTATTCAGTTAGATTTTATTAGAGCAATTTTTTATCACTCCAACAGCATCATTTGCTTTTTTTTTAATTCTTGGGCCTTTTCTTTTCTCTCTATAAGAAAGGGCTCTGAGTGGATACAAAACTAGCCCACTTCTCTTCTTGTTGATGTCATATTGGGTTCATTAGTTGATATAGTTCAGCATTGGAGTACATCCTTGTCTGCAAAATTAAATATTCCCGTAGAATTATGTGTTTACCTACTGTATACATGCTCAGTGTAATCAAATAAGACTCCTATTTTATCTGAACGTCCTGAGATAAGAAGAACGATTTAAAAGGATAACAATTAGAGTGACAGGAAAGAAATGTTTATGTTCTTCATATGGGCTCAAATGGATTTTGATACAGCAGAAATTGATTCTCCACACACACACACGTGTCATGCAGAGGACGATGGATTGAAATGCAATCGTATTTCTATCTCATAAGTATTTTTGCATGGCATAAGATTTAATAGAAAAAATTAAATCAGGAGGAAATTATCATAAATCCCAGTGGCACATCAGGGGAGTTAAGTTTATGAACCATTTTAGAAATGGAGAGTTCAAACAGTCAAACCAGGGTTGCCGTTTCACCCTGTTTTCAGCACTAAACTAGTGGCTGCTGACGTCGCGAAATCCTCTAATCTTCTGCATATTGTGCAAAGTCTTAAACCATTCCTTGAATTTGAAAGCTTGTGTATCGCAAATGTAGAACATACCACAAAAGTCTTTACACTTGAATGCACCCAAACCTCAATGTATTCATGGGACCTCAGGTTTAAACCCATGAGCATGAGCGGGGGGTGGGAACCTTCTTTTATTTTGTAACTTTTTTACTGTGGCTCTATCAACACAGTGTTTCAAGGTGGAACAGTGGTTAAATTATATTTATAGGAGAGTCCAGACCTTTATAAGTGTAAACAGTTTGAACATGTCACACAGTCTTACTTTTCTTATTCCTCTCTTTAAGTATTTTGTTTTCTTTCGGTGATAGAGAGGAAGATGCTGTGTATTTTATTGGGATTACTAGGATTGACTAGGATGGACTGGATGGACTGGAAATATGAAAGGAATTATGAAATATGAAAATAATTAGAATCAGAATCATAGCTAAGGTTGAGCAGTAAAGCTCAAGTCCAGGCTGAGATGGCTACTAAGGAGAGACTGTGACTATATTGGACAAATTATGTTGGCGATGGAGCAACCAAGCAGGAGGAGAAGAGGAGGACCTCAGAGAAGATTAATAGATGTATGAAGATAGTTGCTGTAACAATAGAGGAAGTGGGATAGGGTGAGATGGAAGCAGATGTTTTATTCCCAGATGCTACACTGGCCAATTAAAGTTTGAGTTCTTTTTTCAATCGCATAATTCAATTTCCTTTTCCTCATCAACACCTTGTCAAAACATCCTCTGCTCATAGATAATTGTAACCTCATATCCACAGCCCTCTCTACCCCTCCAGCTGTGGCAGTGATAGATGTAATGACTGGAGGCCCAGCACCCTGAAGCCATCCCTGCTGCTCCTCAGCCTGAGCCACTGATATGCACAGCCATGCAGCAAATCAGCCCGGCCTGAACTTGGCTGCACACTGGGGCTCTGTTACCATGAACATGGCATTCACAGCCCTCAGAGCTGTCAGTTCAATGCCTGCAGGGATGTTGAGAGGATAAAATGGGATGTAGATTAAGCATATTTGCCGCGGAGCAGATGTATATCACACACTAGGAAAGAGGCATGTCACTATTTCAAACAGAGACTTCGAACGGCTCTCGTTTGCTGAGGGCGATCTGCTGTCATTAACTGTGCCCCGTTACACATCCAGCTGTTTATGATCAATCATGTAACTGCAGTTTGAATAACAAAAATTTTAACTTTTCTGGAGAATATTGATGCACATACTAGTATGACTTGTTAAAGTCTTGAGTAATACACAATCACAATGAAAAGTTTAAAGAGCTGTGCTAAACAGGTTCTGAAACAAAGGCTGTTGTCTCGACATAGGATTGACAATGAAAGCAGCCAGCAAGGTCAGGCCATCATGCATAAATTGAAAACAGCTAAATGCTTCCATAAACAAGGTGTAAATTAATGAACTGGTATTTTAGCATGTCCTATTATAGCCAAGGTGACTCTGCTCCGATAAGAATTACAACAACAACCTCCCCCGTGCAGGACAAATAATTTGTACTTCGTGTATCAGACTACTGTTGCTTTTTTTGTGCATGTGTGTATGTGCCTGAATAACCACATTGGTTATGAAATTCACTTTCCTTTTTTTTTTCTTTTGCCAGATTTCATCTGCTGTTGAGATCAAACTATTCATCTGTTTACTGATTAATCACAGAATTATCATTTCAATCATCTTTCTGACAAATAAGCTCAACATTCGCTGGTTCCACTTTATCAACTGTGAGGATTTGTTTTTATTTGTTTTACATGAGGGTTCAAGAAATGTTGCTTTCTGGTGATTAAATGAGAAAAAAATATTTCTGAAAAATAAATCAAAAGTAAAACAGTGTTATATTCTTCTCTGTGCAAAAATATCTGGATATTTGGGAAGTGGATTTAGAAATGTTCTCACCAAACCTGAACCACATTCAATTTCTATTTGTTGTCTGCAACTTTCATAACTGTTAAACATAAATAAACAGACTTGTGATGTGTAAACATGTCTATTTGTTGTTTCATTATTCCACCAAAATCTGGTTGAATTTAAAATATGTTTTTGAACCAAATACTGAGATTTGATTAAACACATTGAATAAATTACAGAACTAGTGTTTAAAATTTTTTTTTTCCAATTGTATTCTAATACGTTTAAGTGTGTCTGTGTTGCATGAGCCAGGGGGGAAAAAGCAACAATAGTATTGTCTTGAACCTATCTTACAATACTGAATAACACTGATACAATTGCACAGTTTACATTATTGCAGCTTTAGTGTGTTATGCAATAAACGAAAGCCTTCCTCAAAATTGTAAACAATGTTACATAACTTGCATACATGTTTAATCTTTATCTAAGTATGGCAAAATCTGGCAAATGTTTAACTTGTAACTAATGTTGTGGATGTAAACAAGAGGAGACGGTCACCAATAATTCCCAGTAATCGGCCTGGACTTATTGTCCTGGCATGATGTGAAAATACAATTTATTTGACCAACTATTTAAGTCAGAATATTCTATATGTGCTCTTTTTAAATCTGTGTGCCCAGGCTTACATCATTTTTTTGTTACCACATAAGTTAAAGGTCAGCGCTTCATTTTAATCACAGACATGTTCAGTGGTGCATCCAGATATAGAACGGACTCTAATCTCCTGCTTCATAATGTTTATGTACGTTCATATGCAGCTGCATGATCGTGGGCAAAGTTTATGAGTTAAACTCGGTTTCTTGCGTGCCAACGCAAAGTGCATCAGTCATAGCCGGGTGTTCTGGGAATTGCCTTGGCCCCTCAGCGGGATCACAGATGGTGGCTCGTTTGAAATGCTTGATAATCATCCTTCATGTGAAGATGGAAAAAAAACAACAACAAAAAAAACACGTAATGATGTAAGAGTGACTGAAAAGAACATAAAGAATAAAACATGTTTACTGGCAGCGTGCAGACGATAAGGTGGCTGGTCGTGATATTGATCTCTTCAACCTTAGGAGATCTTCCTCAGAGAGGGGTGGGGGGAAAGCAAGAGAGAAAATCCTCTTTCCTAGTCATCGCTCCGGATACTCTGATCTGTGAGAGCTCAACCCACAGGTCCACAGAGCCGCTGAGAGACGACCTAATTTATTTAAGGCTAGCTTCAATGAGTAGGACTTTGTACAATCACAAAGAACAAACCCATGAAATGAATATTGTCCCACTGCTAATTAGCATTACTCACTTTGAAACAACAAACCATTAATAACTTGTCCATTATACCTTGGATTTTTTTCTTTTGCGAAGGGGTCACTAAATATATCACACGAATATCAACAGTGCAACTTTATTGTCAAGTATTCTGACTCGTCCCACTTTGAGATTCTTACCTTTTCTTGGTACTGCCGGCGCGAAGAGTCCAGCGACTGGATTAGAGCTGTAGCGTGGCCCACAAACATAGCGTAGCACGTGGCGCCTACGATCATGCTCAGCATAGTGATCCACAGGTCAGACATGCTGACGGGTGCCCTGGCGCCGTACCCGATGCACAGCATGTGGCTCATGGCTTTGAAGAGGGCGTAAGAGTACTGCTTACCCCAGGAAACGTTCTGCAGAGGCGGAACAGGAGAAAGAAAAAGAGAGAGAGACAGAGAGGGGTTGGGGGGGAATTACTGCAAGGCAAGGTGTGGAGGAAAGGCTCTCCAGCAGGCAGGATGGAAAGACAGGTTTTCCTTTGATGGATCACTGAACCTCAACCAAACATTCAGCCGGCGTCCTCTTCATGCCTCAGAGCCTAATGCTCCCACTGAGTGACTGAACCTTCTACCTTTTTTACCTTCCTCCCCTGCTCTACATCTGACTGGATCTGCTCCATTCATTTTCTCTGGTAACCAAAGCAGTTCACATTTGCAATTTGCTCAAAACGGCAACAAGAAACAACAGACACTTGCATTACTTAGAGAAGTCATTGTTTCCCATTAAGCCCAGGGTGTCTTTTATCAGTGAGAAGAGCACAGCGCTCTCTGTCAAATACTGTAACTCTCTAAGTGACTGATTTCGGGATGTGAGAGCTGTTCTTTTAATTGTGAATAGTTTGTGTTCTCCTCACAGACTAAGGTTATCCTGTTTGATTTCAGATACTCAGTAATATCTTAAATTTGGAGGCTCAGTTATGAGTGCAGCAGGGTTTATGAGCAGACATTTTGATGTTGACTCATCATTATTCAAGCGCAGTTGTTTGAAGAGAATCTGATCGGTCGATGCCGACTGGGAAATAAGAAGACAGAGCCAAACAGCAGCGAACCCGAGTTCACCTCTGAACAGGATCACATTCAACATTACTTTTTTCCAAAACTGATGTATTATGCAACATAAATAGATTATGACAAGACATGCCCGAGGGGGCCTTAATACATTAAAGGACTTTTTTTTCACTATCCCTGGTGGTCAAATCAGATTTATGAATTCTTTCTGCAGATTTACAGGGTTCATTCTACCCGTGGTCGATATTGGATCTAAAGCAAACATCCTACACGAAACCTCAGGGGATGAACAGGCGCTATATCTTTCTTAGACTGACCTCAGGGTGCTCGTCTTATTGTGGGAGAGCATCTAAAACTCTGAATTATTCACAGCCAGGCAAGCAAGGGTTTGAAATTGGAGCATTTGAACCTTTCTTTTGAACGGTTGTTTCTCTTACTTGTACTTTAATATGTGCAACTTCCATTTAGAGTGACACAGCTTAAAGGTTTGAGTGAGTCTCACCAGTATTTAAAGGGCTTCATATGTTTAAATTCCTTAAACAATTATTTCATATCTTGACTTTAAGGCATTTTTTCACATTTTATTGAATGCATGTTCATTAGAAATGTCATTATGAGTCACTTCCCACTGATTTTTTTTTTTATAAAGTTCTTTATCCATCCAAACTAGAAAAAAGCTAATGCCTCACAAAAATGAAATACCTGCTGTAAAATGTATTACAAATTTACAAAACAAGATAATGTTCTCAAACTATATAGTTGGTTTGAGTAATATAAAATAATCAGGCTTTTTCATGATGGCACACAAACTGGAATATAAACCAACAACAAAGTGTTTTTACTTTTATCAGGTCTCAATCTCAATACAAAAGGCTTGAATGGCTTTTCTAGTTGCATTTCAGATTTTCTAAATTTTCAGGCGACTTATGTTGGTCTGAGCTGTAGTCACGCCTTAGAGTCAGAGCCGCAGGATTTAGTCTCCTCATTAATACAGTACATGTCAAATATGAAAGTGTGTCTTTTCCCCAGGGATGTGCAAAAACTGTACTCAGCAACGGAGAGCGCCCATTGAGGCTCTATCTGTGAAACCCGGTAAGCTCCTATCTGGAAACAACTGCAACAGCTCCGCAGTCCCGTCACCAAAGCCAAGTTGCTGACTCCTCCAATGGCTCCACCTTCTGCAGAGAAGAAATGCTGAGGAAGTACTCCCTCCAGAATACCTCTCACACCCACAAAAGAATCGCTTATGAAAGATATGTGAAACCTTGAGAAAATACGGTTAATCTCTGTCTTTTTCCACTGGCAGGCAAAGTTCCACGTGATTACAGAACCAATCCCGTCATGTCCGTTGTATCTCATTTTGTCATGCCTTTCCCTGTTCTGCATGACTCCATGCTGTTCATCAGCTGGCATTTACTAAATGAGTAAATTTACAGCTAATCATTTGCCTTGGATGACTCATCAATTCACATCTCCATCCTGATTAGCTGTTTGTTCCAGAGACTGATTAGGAGATTTGTGATGATTACACTTGCCAGTCTAATGGAGAAATGAAGTCCAGTTCAAAGGAATAGTAAGTTCCCATTAATAAGAGAAATGTAGGAAGCCAAAAACCTCGATGGTAAACATTACCGTCGTCATTACCATAAACATTGTCTAAAATATCAGCTACGGTATACTATCTATTCACACGCAGACAATCCACTGCGTGCAACTGAAATGATGAAATACCATGTGTGAGATCGGGGGCTTTACATGTCATTTCACATGCGTGTGACTGAGGAGGTGGGCGACTGTTTACTGAGCAACACCACACAGTGCTTGTGTTGACATTTTTCAAAGCATGTGGGAGCAGGGAAATCTAGTTTTGCCAGATGTTATCACATAAACTGGAGTGACTCACCTCACCTTGTGCCGTTTGCCTCTGCACGTGTTTGGTGCACACAGATAAACTGATCCAGCAGGAAATGCCTGCGGGGCATTGCAGCATGGGTCAAAAAGGGCTCGGGGATCTACATCAGTGTGTGTTGCAGTGTTCAGATGTCATTTCATAATCTGATGTTTGTTTATATTTAGAACATGTGTGACAGGAGCTACTTTAGGGGAAGACTTGGGTGTAGATTTCAAAATGAATTGTTAAAGAATATCAGGAATTCAAATCTCTGTGCAAATTAGTACAAATAAAAACTGTAAATGCATCCACATAGTTTGGATGTGGTGAATGATTGATGCAGTACCATGAAAAATAATGTGCTTTTATCAAATTGGACATTGTTGGACATTTGTAGTCGTGATTTAACAGAAACAAATTTCAGTTCATGTGGTAAAATAAAACAACTTATCTAGTCAGTGAAGCTCTCAATATTTAACAGTTTTCTATTTTATCTATTCATGTATTCATCCAATGCTCTATGTGGGAACATTCTGGAAAAACTGCCGATATAAATCTAAGACGCAGGAGAGGAACTGACTGTATCACCGACTTTATCTCGCAGCTATACTTGCAGGTATAGTAATGATGGCAAACCCACACGTTGTGTTTTCTACAAGTATCAGGAAAGAAGAAAAAAAAAAACTTCCATCTGTTTCAGCATTCATATTGCCGGGTTTTAGAACTACCGACTTTAGAGCTGAATTAAATTCACGTCAAAGTAGATTTTCTAAAAGAATTCCAACTGTTTTCTTAAATCTCTGTGACTCCTATAGCATAGAAGGAAAGGCTTTATATGACAATAAGACTACAAAGGAATGCTGGTGACAGAGCCTGTTGTAGAGGATTATCATAGGATATGTGAGCAGGGGACAAAGTTGCAGCAGAAACAGATCCATAATTTCTTTTGAGCAATACAATTGTTTCTGCAGTTTAACACTACTTCTAATGCAATTATTATATTTTGCAAAACTTTCAAAGGCAGCAGTTTCATGTGGAAGGGAGATAATCATTGTTTCTGAATTTGTATTGCTGTAATAATGTTTGTGCACTTTATCAGAAGTCTGCAATAAACAAAACACAATTGTAAAATGTGCAAGAAAAAGCAGAACTGAAGTGAGTTTTTTCACCCAGCCATTCTTTACCTTACGGTTATCCTCGATTTGGATGTTACCTGCTGCTACAGTATGTGACTCACAATACTTGTCAATATCAACAGTGATTACAGCCAGCACTAATTCTGATCACCAGCTGATCATTGATTGTGTCTGTTTATAGTAGCAATCACAGCACAGGTAGAAATGTGAATTAAAAGTGCACGAAAAGTGACGAAAGCCTTAACTCTTCCAGACTGCCTGGTTGTTTGGGTTGTTATATGACGTGAAAGCTTTCTGTGAGAAGGGTGAGTCATTGCTGGATTGACGCATTTCTCCCAGAAAGTTTCCCAGTTCCAGTATAGTTTCTGTGTCCTCTACAATCCTCTGTATTTTAATAAATGAGACTAACGCAGCAGATGCATTCAATTCATCCAGCTTTTATTTTTTTTCCCCTTCCACAAATATAATTAAGCTCTGGATGCAGCAAAACAAGTCACATCAGAGGCTGAATATTCATCTTCCAGCAGCTCTCCAGCAGAGGAAAGCCAACTCACAAAATTCATTACCATTCACATTAAAACAAGTCTCATTCCACACTATTGTGAAATAATCAGCAATTTAAAAAGTTTGTCTAATTCGAGTGAGCCATGTGTTTGAGAAAGAGCGCCTGTACAGCTAACGACTCTCTATCATTTCAACGTGTTAGTTGAAAAATCGTGTCTCTGACAGCTCCCTCACACAAGATGTGACTGGTTATGTGACCGAGAAGGCTATTGTGGATGATTCACCAGTGTTGAGTGTCACCCAGAGGCGTTGGTTGTTGTTGGTACTGACGAACTATGAGACGAACAGGATGCAAAGCACCTTTCCAAAAAAAGCAAGGAAAAAAATGA
Organism: Parablennius parvicornis; assembly: GCA_900302745.1. Taxonomy (NCBI): domain Eukaryota; kingdom Metazoa; phylum Chordata; class Actinopteri; order Blenniiformes; family Blenniidae; genus Parablennius; species Parablennius parvicornis. The sequence goes on along the minus strand of OMNM01035180.1, from coordinate 26,150 downwards.
AACACTTCACCTCTCAACAACACTTGTGCTCATGGAGCTCATCTCTAAAATCTGACTTATTTCTCAGGTGTTTTCAGATGATTCATTCGCTTTACTTGTTTCTTTGCAGCATAAATTAAATGTGAGATTGGGCACGTGTAAAATATATTTTCTTGTTGAGTCGATGGTAGATTTCATATTTAGGCTCAACAAGCAATTTCTTTATTTAAATGTATCTTTTTGAGTGAATCCTTTCCTTGTTTGCTTATAGCCATATCTAGAAGGAAAGTAACTGAATGAGCAAAACCTTCACATTAACTGATGACAATAATTACTCAGTCGTATAAATCTCTAAAACCCGACAAGCTGTCCCTGCACGGGAAAAAAAAAAGTGATGCACAGTATCCTTTTTTTTTTCCAATTACATAATCAAACTACAAGCTGTTCTCCCCGGGAGTGCACAGAAGGCACAGCAGTGTTTGAACACAAGTGAGGAAGTTGGGGGGATTTGCAGGCATGCATGGCCACTAAACTAAAAGCTGGCAAGAGGAGGCCTTACAATGGCATACCTTAGAGTGTGTTCATGCTTATCACCTACAGCAGTCCCAAGCAGGGATACAGGTTTTTACAGTTTTCTCCTCATAACACTAAAGCTAGCAGTGTTAGAAGTACTAAGCTTTATAATTTAATTTAATTCCTTTATCATCAGCTGTACTAACTACAAAATTGGTGGAGGAACATTTTGTTGTTTAGAAACAAACATAAAAACAGATATACACTGAGTTTGGCTTCGTCAAACGCTCCAAAAAACATGCACTTGAAGCTAATTATTGACTGTAAATAACTCCAATTTAAATACAGAATGACCTCTGCATTTACCCTATTGTAGGCTAAAATCTGCTGCTGTGCCTCAACACCCTAAGTTGGCCAAAATAGTATAGATAGTTTGTGGAGGATGAAATGACTGAAAATAAAATGGTATGTTGATGAATAAACAGACCACAATTGATTATACTTGCCAGCAAATTAAATTTCTGAAAGATAATATATAGAAGTTTAAACTGTCCTTTCGTCAAAAAACATGGGTTGGAGATGAAGTGGTGATCTGTTTGTTTGCAAATCTGGCACGATAGCTGGATTAACATTTTGTAATTCTGATTGTCCTCAAAATACTTTCTCTGCTATTTTGATGTGTTGAATCGTCCCTTATTATCGTCTGTTGACTGGTCATTATTAACTCTAGTTGTTGATTTTGTTACCATAGCAGGCTTGTGCCTCAGAAACACACTATTCTGTGTGTTCCTCCTTGTCATGAACATCTACAGCAAAACGTGTTTGGGCTGTAAAAGAAAGCTTGATCCCTTCGTAGTTGTTGAAATTACTAAAGCAGCAAGTACAAGGCTCATCTCTTCTCTGAAAGGTTCAGCGGAAAATCTCTTTTTCATGTGTCCTGCAACAACCTCTGAAAACCGACGATGGTGAGATTAAACCCTCCTACTATCAGACAAGACCCCGGCGGCTTGAACATAACACACAATAGTTTTAATTAACCGAAGGAAGGCTACTCAGCACCGAACAACAAACCAAGAGAACCACAATAAAAAAAGCTGAGGATTACAGAGGCAGCATTACATTTTACTGACAGCAGTGCATTCTTGTTGAGGTAAGTGTCATGTGAAAAAGGACAGACAAAAAGTCTGATTAATTCATAAACTCTGGCCCGAGCCCGGCTATTGGAAGTGACTCATTCAGGGGTGCTGGGATGAAATAGATGGTAATGTAGTGGGTGGTCCAGAGATAAAAGAAGCAAGGAAGGGTGACTGATCCTAAAGGAAGACTATGCATGGTTACCCCCCC
>OMNM01035180.1:0-17488 GCA_900302745.1 Parablennius parvicornis | reverse complement strand
TTTTTAGATTTTTCAGCTTGTCACGTTTGAAGGCCAGTCCAGCTGGCACACAGGCTTTACACTGCCACAATTCTGAGCCATTTGTATGCAGTGTTAAAATCCCACCCAACGCCAGGTGTTTTTAAGGCTCTTTGAATCCTCCTCTTCCCACCCCCAGTCCATTGTGACCAGCCCGTAACCTTTTTTTGCACAAAGGACAGAGTCCACACGCAGAACAGAGGCGAGAACAAGAGGCCCGAGCTCACGCTCAGATCCCTCTCGGGTTCGTCTCATCCGCAGGGAGATACAGTGCACTGCCCTCAAACACTAAAATTAGCCACTCGCTTACAGGATGGCACCCAGTATCTTTGGCTGCCTACGTCTCTACTCCTAATTTAGCAATAATACTCACTTTTTCCTTCACTACGTGTGGGTGTATATTTACATTCATCACAGTCGGATGACATAACAGGACAGATCAACAGACAAAGGCCAAAGGCAAACAAAGACAAGAAGATACGATGGTAAGTAAAGGTACACAATCCCGCCTGATCGCAAACAGGAAGCAGCTCTTTGGCCCCACTTTGACTTGCAAATAATCTGCAGCAGACGTAAATAAAGAAGAAGGATCATTTGGCTGCACTTTCTCACTTCAACTTAAAGATAACCAAACAAAAACAGGAGAGAGATTGAAAAATAAGGTTACAGTTTGTTTGTTTTTTTGTTTTTATTCCCAGGCGAAATCAGGTGACAAGGTGGTTTAAGTAAAGGTTGCAGAAAGGTTTTATAAATTTCCAGGGACCGTCTTGCTGGAAGGCCTCTGTGACCTCTGGGTCACGCTGAGTCATGGAGGCCAAATACGAAAGATGTAGAAACTCATTAACACAATGCGGGGTTTGTTTGGGTTTAGATTTCAAGAGCATGGCTTTGAAAAGTCTACTAGTGGCAGCTTGGGGGCCCCAAGGTAGTGGTTTATTAATAGTGTCCTGACTAAATGAGGCTCCAGGTGTAGATCACCGGTCAGGTAACGAGGAAAACCACTGTGGCACAAATTATTCAACAAAAAACAAGATCTCCTTCATTCAATTACAGATCTTTTGTAGGATGAAACTGTTGACGTGAGTTACAGTACACAGTCTAATGGTTAAAACTATGGACTACAACTTTGAATATATATAAAAAAGACTTACAGATATCGCCATCCTTTATCAACCAGTCGAATGCCAGCAATCCAGAGAGTATGTTCTTAACAATGACCTTCAGTCTTGCAAAAAGGGCAAAAACGTTCTTACCAAGGGGTCAATTTAGTGAGAATTATATTTGTATTAATGTTGTATTGCTATTTTTTCCCTGGATTTTGCTTACCTCAAAAATTCATATTAAATACAATTTGGTAAATAACTTTAGAGTTTAAATTTAGAGTTTAAATGTATATTTTACATTCTCTTTAATGCCCTTTTATTGTTTTGAATTCAGCTGTTTTCTTCATCAATCACCATTTTACCACCTTTCCCCGACTTATTTTACTTTAGACTTGTGTTTGTCTCCCTGTTTAATTTTTAATTTCACTTAATTTTATTCCTAGTGTAATAAAACTTGTGCGTGCAGGTGCATGTGCGTGCTTGGGTGTATGTGTGTTTGAAGTAACTCTGTATATACTGTGCTGAATATGTTTGTATATGGTCATTGTCTAATATTAATAAATATACTTGTAACTTTGTGACAAATCCCCTGACATCCACGACCATGTGATTCAAGATCATCATGATACATATTTTTCCAAACAGTTATATTTCTAATTAGCAGGAATGACATGAACTACAGTGCAAATGTACAACATGACTATACAAGATCCAGTAATTAAGTGTATCTGACCTTTATGTGTTAATGATTAGTATGAAAGCCTCAAACAAATATTAAATGAAAACACAGAAAGATGATTAAATCTAAACATAAACAGATTGCTCAGAGTTTTGTCTCCTCCTTGACTTCAGTGCAATATGACGTGCAAATACGCAAATATTAAAATCATTGCCGAGCACTGATCGATGACGAATTGACGGCAGAATGTTTGTGCAACACGTTAATGAAGAGAAGAGATCAACAACACGTGTGCTACTATTGTGTCTCAGTGGATTCAGCTGTAGATATAAAAAACACTACAACACAGGAAAAAAATCAGTCATGGAGTCATGGCATCTTCGGCCAATTATCAAGTCAGATGGTCTTCCTGTTGCAAGCAGGGTTTAATGTAATGTGCTCCGCACTCAGGGTAAAGATTTAACCTGATTTTCCAGCTAATAACTTTGTCAATGCTGATTTTCTGCACATCGATTCAACTGATGCAATGTTTCTTTTGCTACTTTCTTCACATGCTGCAACAGTACAAAGCACACAGCACTTGATTAAGATATAAATGATTTCAATTAGGTGCAGTGTTTACCACTCTCAACTCATAACTACAAGGACCTCAGTCTTTATTGGGCCAAGAGGCCTTTCTGTGTGGCGCTTGCATGTTTTCACATGATACTCCGGGTATTTGGTGTCTGTAAAATTACACACAGGTGTGAATGTGTGTTTGTGCGGTTATCTGTCCGTGTTTCCTCTGTGATGGACTGGTGATCTGTAGATTGTGTGACTTGCCTTCAACCAGTCAGCAGGGATTAACTCTAGTTCATGGCGATCCTGAATCGCATGAATGGATGGACGGGAGCTTTCGCAGATTTGATCCATGATTCTCATTTACTGCACTTCAGAAGTGAGTTGGAGACATTTTCTGCATCAGATATACAGAACAAATCTCTCACACTAAGATCACCTCTCCGCACGATCAAAGCTGCAGGATCCATCCAGCTTAAACTATGTGCTGTCATCCAAGACTTAGGTAGCACTGTGGTCTGAACCGAGCTATTCTTGCATCAAAGTATCGATTTGATTTTGTGACTATGACCTACCGTTTGTGTCCATCTCTGAAGTTGAAAATGCACCCTGCCTTGTCTAATCCTGCACCTTTACTCTGACATAACTTCTTTTCCACCCTTTGATCACAATACAAATGAAAAAGAGAGCATGACGTGGAGGCATTGCATCAAAGTAAGATATCATCCAGCCGATAAAGCAATTCCCTCTCCTCTTTAAAGATCTGACTTTATGTAGTGCCACTATAAACTTTTCATAAACTGCGAGACCACAAGGTAGCTGTAAGTAGCTGAAAGACAGCCAAAAGCACTGCCAATGCTCTCAGCTGGCATTGGCAAAATATAAGCTCAGAATTAAGTGCATCGAGCTTAAATTTGACTGAGGACCGGAGCATAGGTCAGCATAATCCACTAATACAGCAGAGACAAACAGCCAAGATGTGATATGATAGCAACACAAAGTCGCATGCTGGCTGCGTCCCATCAGCAAGCCACGTATTCACATTTGGCCTTTGTGCATCCATTCAAATCTACAAGAGAGTACACAGAAGAAAAAAAACCCCAACCTGTCAGGTATTAAATGCTTACATAAACATAGATATTCCCAGAAGAGAACCAGTCGTTAATATACAGCATCAGAAGTTGACTTAATGTTTTTTTTTTTGTTTTTTGGGGGGGTGAATTAATCAATATTTTACATAATAGAAAGCCTGAATGCATCAATGAAAATCATACATGTGACACGTGTTTAATATGAACTTCTGAAGGATTTACATGAATGCAATCTGTCAGGTTGATGTATACTTTAGGCTGACATTTTGAATCGAATGTGCGAAGAAAAGAGCATGCACGAGAATTACTCATCATCAAGCTGTGGGCCTTGAACACGCAATTACAAAGTGTTCTTTATGCATCTTCAAATTGGACATGAGTGACCTCTGTTTGAGGTTAGTGAGGATTAGCATGGGACTAATTTGAGGGGATTAAATCCACCACTGGCTATTACATTGAGGGATGACAAAACTGCTTCCAGGAAAATCTGGAATTCTCCTGCTTAACATCGTCTTGTAAATCTCCTTTTGGATCTCTGTTGGTTTTCCTTAATCACAAAATTACAGTTGAACTTGGATTTGAAAAATCATATTATCATGTAATGAGAATTCCCCGGGACAGGGCAAGTCTGGAGTTTTCCTGTGATGTCTCTCTTCTACCAAACACTAAAGAAAAAGTTTTTTGTTTTTTTTTTGAGCTATCAAAGGCTGTAAAGAAGCCTAAATGTGCAATACTCAACACAAAATTATAATTCCAAAGCTATACTCACCTTCAAAGATGAGCAGCGTGCTGGAAGTAATGCTAATTCATGTGACTATAATGCGAACTGTGTAATCATGTTGATGTAAGTATATTTGAGCAATAAATAAACATAAATGGAGTTGGCATTATTTCAGAGCTTCAGGCAACACACTGTATGCTCTGAGAAGCTAATCAGTCTGCAGATCTGTTTATCATACAGACGAGAATAGACTAGACTGCACAAGAAGAGGAGGGAACAAGCCTGCTACGTCATGTCAAAATCCTGTAAAAACTGAGAGTATAGTCCGCAGTAACAACTCTGAATCTTTAGCAAAGACACAGTACATTTAGGTAATGAGTCCCAACAGCAATTTGTAGCCAGAGACTTAATTAAGAGGCAGGTACTGATCAATGGGACCTTTAAACGTGCAGAAAACAAGCAGTGATCTATTAATAAAATAACACTTTAAAGAAGGGGGCATTATTTCTTCAACGCGTGCACTGTGTAGGCCCAGCAAAGCATGGCTCTTCATGGAAGAGTAATCAGATCCTTGATAAGCTAATCCTGCTTTTATTAAGTAATTGTTGCAACAGCACTCTGCCACACTGCTGCAACTCCTGCTGCTTAAGTAAAGGATGAAAGTACTATTACTGAAATGTAAATAAAGCAAACATATTAATAAATAAAAAGTCTCAAATAAAGTTTTTTTTTTTTTTTTTTTATATACACATCCCAATCACTTTGCACGTCTGCACGCGGCTCATCTCTGAAATATCAGTGGGAAGACAATAGACAAAAGATTACAAAACACAATCACATCCTCAGTTATCCTTCCGGATATTGATTTAGTTGTCAGAAAAACAAAGCACGTCTAACATGCGGACTTATCCCACACAAAATCCTACCATGCTCCCAGTCTGCAGAGTTTCTCACAGAAAATCAAATATGTTTTTGTATTTAGTCCTGAAAAGTCACATAAATCATGTCCACACAAAAATGAGCTGTAAATAACAGAATCACAGCAATATATGCAGAAGAAGGACATTTGAGACCGAAACACACACAGACTTGTTACCTGCCATCACCTTTTAGTTAAAATCCAATTCATTTATTAATCTGCTTATCCAATAATGTATTAATGCATTTATTTTTGCTCTGAAGTCACAAATGTGTTTTTTTTTAAACTCTGCTTTGACTTTGATACAAATCCTTTGGCACATTTAATTTACATACGTTTGAATGTGTCCTCATGACCTCAGCAGATGCAAATTCTTGAGCATCAAATGCAATCTGCTGAGGGTTTGAAGACATCACCTGCAGATGTGTAAAAACTCTGAATAAAAAAAATTAAACAAGCCGGGTTCGTGTTGTTGACGGACACATGAGGAACTCGTGGCCCTTCCCCACTGTACCTCCACCAATCGTTTTCACTTAACTGGAAAACTCCTCCCTTGGTAATATGTCAATCATGAGTGAAAAATACTCTTTCGTCCCAAGCTACTCTTTTCCCACGAGAACACTGCCGTATATCTACTCTTTTTCCCATCACTTCAGTGTCCGTCAGCATTATTCTCTAGTTCTTGCACTAAGCACAGTTCACTGTACCGCGAGCCTAGCTTGCTTTGCCCGCTGTCTCACCCGCTCTGCGTCTATTTTGGTCTTGCGAGCGTGATAACCTCAACACTTCTGTTCTGCCTTAATCTGCGTTCTACTATTCAGAGCAGCATTGGCAGAGGCGGCATCCTTTGGGGCAGGGGGGCTCACACAGCCACTGGGATCACATTTATGATGTTTTCTGCAAGGACTTCATTGGTGGATTGTTGGAAAATGCTGTGCTCCTATTAGCTTTCAACACAATTTGAAACGTTACATAAGAATCCTTTACTTCTTCTATTAGCGCTTGGATTTATTTTACCCAAAACTGTGGGAAAAGTTATTTCTACTGTAATCAAAAAGCATTATTTTAGGGAATAATACATGCATTTATAATGTATGTCATTAGTTTATGCATATATTGTTTTTCAATACATTTCTTGAGAGGATTATAAAAGCCTATCTGTATGGGGAAGGCTGAGTGCACGAGAAGAACAAGTAATTGTATTTATGGAAGAATGTTCTATTGATTTGTACCTGTAACCTGAGCAGTGGTAACAAAATAACATCAGCTCAGCCCTAATAAATCATGTACACAGAACTCTCCCAACACGAGCAGTACTTAGAGTCCAAAGAGCGACACCTGTGCACGTGTAGCATGGTACATTGAGAAAACTGCTGAGAAATAATACCGCATGTGTGGACCTAGCATCCAAATGCATGAGAGTATCCAGTAAAATAGCTCTAGGAATTCTTTTTTTTTTTACTTTTGGACACTTTGCCAGCATGTATGCTGGCAAAGTAAGTATGAAATCTAATCAGCACTTCAGTCAGTCGTTCTACGATGAAAGGCTAAAAAGGAATGAAGGCAGAAAACTAACAAAGAGGCACAAATCAGTTGAGCATGTAAAAGAACGTTGTGTAAATGGTTTTAAAACTTGTGAAATTCATCAGCAGTTGGCATAAACAAGCATCTTGTGCACATCTTGTCTCTAATATCTAATATTTGCAATACATGATGCATTTTGTTTAAATCATCTCTTAATTTCACCGAGTACTCTTTGATCTGAAACAGCCTGTTGGCCACTTGGGGCAGCAAAAACAGGTTATGAACACAGCTTTGACCTCCAAGTGACTTCTTTCATGCGTCATAACTCACACTGTGGAAAATAGAAATCTGTTGTTTTCACCCTGTCATTAAGTGTTGTCTTATATCTCCACAATATATTTATGGAACATGTGCTGTTACAGAAAATTCCCCCTCGACACATTAGATGCTCTGTGGTTTAGCAATTGACTTGAATGCAGCTACATGACAGAGAAAGAAAGAAAGGAAGAAAGCAAGAAAGAAAGCAAGAAAGAAAGAAAGAAAGAAAGAAAGAAAGAAAGAAAGAAAGGACTAAAATTAAAAAAAAAAACAGGAAGATGTGTTTTTTTGCACATCACGGAGGAGTGAACACGACGAAGGAGGAGTGTTTTAGCCCGAGTCGTGGCTGCGCTAAGAAGGCAGTCAGGGAAGATTAGTGCCCATGTGAGAGCAGGAGGGATTTGAATGGATTGCACAGGGTGACCTGCTGTGCTCAAGTCAACATCAGCAAGATGGACCCTTCCTACTACAGTGCACCGCCAAAACACACCCTCCCCACCGGCCCTCTGTGGTATGATTTCAGATTCGTCCACTCACGAAGCTGATCATTTGTTCACCGTAACCTCAGCTTCTGATGTCTCTGATAGTAGAACAACACAACATACACACCAACGAAGGTGGTCTGATTTTATAGTGGAACAGTTGAACAATGAAAATACGGCATATTATCTAGTCTCATATACCTCTTCCTGTATTTGCTGCAGCATCATGACTACAGCTGATAAGCTACGTAATCCTATCAACACTGTGGTCACACATGGCCATCCATAATAATGCACACATTGCGGTGTAATACTATACCATACCAGAGAACTGAAATGCCTGTATTGAGATTCATGTAAACAAGCAGATTTCTGTAGATGGCTGCAGCTGTCATCGTGAGACAGATGGACCGAGGGTGCTTCACTAAATTCATCCACCACAACATTAACTCTGTGGAAGTGAAAGATGAAGGAGCCTAAATGCTTCAGTAGTTACTAATTAATTAATTAGCGCAAGGCATCATTACAGAATGTCTGCCACAAATGGTGGCGCTCCTCTAAATAACCACAGGATCGTTAAGGGGCCGCGTGCACAAAGAGTCGATCCCCGCGAGGGCCTGCAGTGATCGGTCAATTATTCAATTAGATGATTGACAGACCATTAGCTGCAACAATATTAATCATCACTTAACCATTTCAGGGATCTTTTTTTCAAACCCTTTATGGTCCCATCGATTCAACATTAAGACTGGACATCTTTTATTCCAGTGGGTTTTATAGTGTGGGATTAACAAGCCCCCCCTTCCTGTGAGAGGAGAGCACTAAACCACCGTCCCACCATGCGGCCCCTAAGGCTTTACACTAAATCTTATCTAATCATTCAAAAATAATCTCCAATAAGCTTACAATATATTAAGTTTGAAAAAAAAAGTTATGGGGAAAAGAATAATTGTTTTGCTCTTCTTCAACAAAATAACGCATGACTCAACTTTGAACAGAAATTTCTCTTCTCTCCATTTCTCTAAGCGATGAATTGCAACAATGAATGGAGTCAGTGATAGAAACAAATGTTGGCATCCTGCAAGAAGGACGCGATGTCCACCTTCCGATTGACCCCAGCACATACCCCTGCATACCACACACACACACACACATACGCACACATGCAAACACATGCATAGTAACCACCACCAACATCCCAGCCAACAAAAATAACTGAGATTAGCCTAATCTCCACACTTATCTCTTTAGCCCCCCTCCCAAGTCTATAGCTGTCATCTGTCTGCTTACTGTACTGTGCACCGAGTGGAGGGAAACTTGTCTACGAGGGGGGACATCCCACGGGGATGGACAGAGGATCAAAACCACTTTTACTGGCTGCTTTTATTTTATTAAAAAAAAAAAAGTCGGGAGTGATTATCAAAATTAGAGAAAGAAATGTGGTTAAATAATGGACGATGACTAAAGTTTGAAAACAAAAAATTCAGCAAAAAAAAAAAAAAAAAGCAGTTGTTGGTAGAAAAACAAAGATGTAGATTTTGTTTGACTGCTGTGGAGCTGCTGAAACAGTTAAACCCCGGGCTCAATAACAGGAGATGGCAGTGGTTGGAGGGCACTGCATGTATCGTTTACAGCTATGAAACGAAACTGGGGGAAATAATTCAGTCGTCTGTGCAGCATTAAATTTACTTTCCTTTATCTTATATGGCAGATACGTATAATTGAAACTCTTTATTTTCTTACAGAGCTTTAAATTCAGTCTCCTGTCTGCATACACCATCCTTCTCTTCAGATCCTTTCTCTCTCAGTGCCTTTCTGTCTTTACTGTACAGCCGCATCGGCTTGTATCTTATATCAAATGAAGGGCTGAACTGCAAGACAGACTGACAGCGACAGTAATAGAAGGGAAAACAGTGAGCCACAGAGAGCGAGATATATAGAGGTACTCCCTGTGGAGGAGTATACAGCATTTTAAATGTCATACATCAGCTTGCAGTGACAGTAGGATACGGAATGACCTGTAAAGCCAGTGCTGTTAAAGGCAGACTTGCAGAAACCTAAGCTCCATATGTATAATGATGTGTGCAAGCACAATAGCAGAGTGTACAACGGCAACGTCAGCTATCTTGTATCACTTCAGCTCAGTATATCTCCTCTATGAAAAACTTGAAAGTTAGGTTTGCGAATAATGGCTTCAAACCAAATTGATTTTTTTTTTTTTTAATCATTTAAATTTCTTATGATCTTATAGATTTGGCAATATTTAACACATTTAATTTAACAAAACAAGAAATCCAGTTTAAGGCAAGAAGTAAAATTTAATTGTAATGAGGTCTCCTCCGTTTGTCTTACAGATATAATATTTCGAAGACAAACTATATTTGTTTGAGTATGTAATGTTAACTATTCAGCATCGCACATGCACACTATTAGAGATCTGTTTTGTTTTTAGATGTGATGCTGATATCAACCTTAAAATGAATATAAATTACTTTCAACATATGACCATATTAAAAATCATTCCTATCTTTTTGTAAAAGTGTTTCATTCATCCAAAACGTTTCCATTTAACTGTGACTTGGACGTGTTGTTGAAACATTTCTCGACTGGCATCCATTTATTTGCTGATTACAAAAAAAAGACCGAAATAGATCTCGGCTCTGCCACAGTGTGTTTTAAAGCTATAAACTCATCTCTACTTTAACATCATGGGTCTGACAATTAACTCTCTTCTCTAAACCATATGGTCAAGCAATTAACACTCTCTATAGCAGTTAACAACATCAACTAGCAACAGAAGGAGGACTGAGTGACTTGGCAAGGGAAAATGGGTTAAATCTGCAGGGAACGAGGAGAAAAAACTTGTTCTTCCAGGCAGTGGAGTCTGGGATTTTCCACCCCGTGGGCCAAGAGTGAGTTTCCCTTAGTGAGCTGAGCAAGAGCACAATTCAAGGCACATTATGTTCATCGTCAGAGAGCCGTGCCTTAAAACAGAGAGGACAAGAGCACAGGCGACATGAGAGGGAGGAAAAGCATTGTCCTTCATTTTTGTTTGCTTGACAAAATTGGACTGGAGGAGTCCATTAGGCTGTTTTGTGCAACTCCACTTACTTGTTTGTGTGGAAGCCGCGAGTGAGTGTGAGAGAGAGTAGGTGAATGAAAGAAGATGAACAGGGAGAGACAAGAAGACTTGTGTTTTGCACAAGTTGAAGTGCCAGATGCAGCACTGAAGGAGAGAGTTGTAACCCATGATATACATTACGATACATGACTATACATTATGCAATATTACAGCGCTAAATCCTGAGATCATCTAGACCGATACCAATATACAGACTTAGCAAAACGTCAATACTTTTGGTGATTATGACAGCGTAAGCACATTGTACTTTTTGTTACAAGATTATTACAATTTTGAGTCAGATGCTTACCTTTAAATAGAATAAATGCAATACCCGACCTATATATTATGAATAAAGAACTTAACTATTTGAAATCGCAACACGAAGTGTTGATATTCAACCAGTGCTAATGCAGCGTTTAGAATTACTTAAACTTCTGCAATTTCAGTGTAGGTAAGTGTAGGCTGCTTTGACCATTTTGCTGTTTCTCTGAATCTTCATCATGGAGAATGAAGTGAGTAACAAGCCTGTTTAAAGTACATGAATATATTTGTGATCAGATGTGGAAGGTGAAAGCAAAAAATAGTAAGAGAAATACATAGTCAGGTAGAGATACCTATGTATACGTTATTACCTGCCGACGCACTCTAAAAAGCATGATTTCTTTCTTTTTTTTTTTTTTTTTACTCCAAAGACAATAGCCACAACAGCGGCGGCGCCTTCAACAGAAAAAAAAACAACTCTTCCTCATAAAATGTCAAACATGTAACAGGCAGATTGTTACATATAAAAGCATGTGACATATCTCTTTAACCTCTGTCAGGCTGTGACTCCCCCACTCGACACAACAAAGGCCTGCTTCACCTCCAGTGATCTGAAGTGCTTTGTACATAGTGGGCTCCTAAATCTGTCGATACCGCGGACCACCAGAACAATACAAACCTTGGTTAGATCTTCCCATAGTAGATCCCTTATCCAAAGAGACAAATCTGATTTAGACTTAAAAATGGCTTCACAAGCTATCCTATCAAAAAGTCTAATCAGAATAAACAATGCGAACATCAACATTGCTTATATGATGCAAATCTGTTGGCTGTTTTCCAAAAATAAGCTGATGCTTAAAGACTTGCTGAATCAAATGCAACATAGCATGCACCATCACCACGGTGCAGCCTGGAGACTGATGAAAAATGCAAAAGTGAAGAGGAGGGAACAGTGAATTCACTGTTCCGTAGCCAAGTGCTTAGTAACACTGGGCAAAAAATAATAATAAAATAAATTGTTTGTGCACATGCTTTACTGAGACCTACACCATGTTTATCCAAATATGGCCATTAGTAAGTGTCATCAGCACAATGCTTGAATTATTCAAGGTGTAAGATTTAAAAGCAAACACATTTTCAAAGATCACAGTAGCTTTGCTTTTTTAATATATTTGAATTATGTTGCTGTTGACAGAGCTTTGCGTCCAGAGGCCACTCATAGTTTCTTTCAGGACTTGTGCAGTGCGACCATACGACCACTGAGAATAATTATAACATGAGACAACTGGAAATGAAAGACTATGTTTTTTTTTTATATTACTTATATTAATTACACTGTAATAAATGACAAATTTGTGAAAAAGAACCCCAGATTCAAATTTTTTCACAAAGCAGGAAAAAAATTCAAATAACTACAAGCAGCATGAATATGAGTTCATCCATCAGAGGATGTACAATTAACCCCATAAACATCAACAAAATACTCAAATGCTGATAAATCAATGACTCTGCAGTCACAAACAGAGTTGCATCTAAATTACCTTCAACACAGTCTCCATATTTCCAAAGTCCACGGTTCCCAAATATCTCATGAAGGCATTAAAATACAGGTTTGGAAACATAATAATAGAATCCAACAGATTTCAGGGAACTTTGTTCATTGATTATGACAGAGGCACTGTGAAAGTCACTTTATAAAAGCCTCAAAGCAGAGAGAAGTTTTGATCTGGGCTGCCAAAGTGAATGTGATTGATACCTCCCTATAGATCCTCACATCACTACATTGAAGAGACTTGACAAAAAGTGGTGGTCAATCACTGCCACATCCAGTTTATCACAACTGCAATATTTCTAGCTTCTCCTCGGGGGTCCAGAAACGCCCATTCAGACCTTCACCTTCTTTTGATTGCAGCAACCTGACTTCTGTCTCCTTTTTTTTTTTTGTCACTCATGATATACGAGCTGCTTCCAGGCTGCTGCCACAGTTTGATAAATAACATGCGCATCTCCAGGCGCAGAATTTATCTGGAATAGTGCAAATGTCTTGTTGTCCCTTCAGTGTCTCCAACATAACCCTGAGGTGAAAGCAAATAATTGTACACTCTAAAACAAAAATCAAAAAAGAAAAAAAAACAATGCACCGCGTCCTTCTTGTTTTAAGAACATTAAATAAACATTTGTTCAGTCATTGCAGTGGATGCTTTGTGCAACCGCAAATTGAGGCTAACTATCATTGTTCAGACGTTCTTAAAAAAAACTCCTTGAAACTCAACTGAAGATCTGATTCTGATTCCCAGTGGTCATCTGGACATTCACATCATTTATCTTTGCTGCACTGAACCCACTTATGAAATTAATGCTTCAATATTTCCCTATTGAGCTATGAGAATATATATCTGGTGACATAAATGTTCCATTGTGCTGCCAAGCTACAACTTAACACATCTAGGCTACGGGGTAAGAACTATTTAGATGCACACACACAGACACACAGACACAGACACACACACACACACACACACACACACACACACACACACACACACACACACACACACACACACACACACATCCATCATTGACTTTTCATTTGTGTCCATTGAGTAAAGCTGCATTAAATCGTGTCTGTGATCCCCTCACTCCCTGAGACAACGAGGAGCCAATTCAAAAAGCAGATATGAGGACCACCGGTGCAGCCGGGAGGACGAAGAGGAGCCTGTTCTCCTCGGCTGCTCTTCCTCCCCTCGCATGTGGACTCACGACAAGTTGATGAAACAAAAATAATCTGTGAAAGACTAAAGTCAATAAGGTACAGTGAATACTGTGAAGAAAAAATGCCCTTACAGAGTAATTTTCATCAGGAACAGACCCTTCAAAAAAACAAAACAATGTAAGGTGGAATAATGAAATAAGGCGAGACAATTTTACAGTCTAATTTTCTGTTGATAGACTGACCACTCACTGCACTTTGTGTTCATGGTAATGAACTCTGTTTAACTTCATAAAGCAACCAATGTGTTTGGAGACGTCAGATCTACAGCTGAAGTGTCTAAATGAGTCTTTGCTTTAGTTCAAGTGTGTAAAACTAAAAAGCGTTTTTCAAAAGCGGCTTCTTGTGTGCAGAAATGTCGTCCTTGAAGTTGTGAACATTTTAGGTTAGACGTCGTGGTAGATTCTTGTGAGCACAGCGAGGCAAAGAGATGTTTTTGGAGAGTACCTATTTCACCCAAACACCTCCTCCTCCTTTTCCCTGCTCCACAGACTCACCCTGTTCTTTCTTTTCACTCTCTCACCCCCTTTTTTTTTTTCTTTTATAGCTTCCTACTACACCTGAAAAAGGGGCATTTTTGGAGGCATAAAGAGAGGGATAGATTTACACCTCCCCAGGCCGGGGGAACCGGGGAGGGGGGTTGTAGGAGGAGTGAAAGAGGGAGGGTTTGAGGGTGGAGGCTCGGCACAATGTATTTTACATGAAAGGAAGGGGATAGAGTTACCACGCCGATAGCCACTCATACAAATGGGGAGAGTGGAGAGCTTTGAGCAGGGGACAGGTAAACGGGTAAGACTGCGTGCGTGTGTGTGCGTGTGTGTGCGTGTGTGTGCGTGTGTGTGCGCGTGTGTGCGTGTGTGAATGCGAAAGAGAGGGACTGTGAAGGATAGATGGAGATGGAGCTCGTGTTAGTGTGGTGAGCAACATCCTTCACGGGAGTGTTTTGTGGTCGAAGCACCGGCCAAAGTCAGAAACAGGGATGGCTGGATGATCACGATGCACAGGTGCGGGCCTGTTTTTGTGCAAGGTAACACTTTCTCTCTGAGGGATGGAAAATTATATAGAAGTATACGCAAATAAAATGTCTCTGACGTGACTTCTTCAGTATTCAATCTTGATAATCATCAAAAACACTAATCAAACTCAAGGAAAAAAAGTTTTAGTTTGTCATACATAAACAGAAATTAAATTTTTTTTGTATTTTAAGTCAATTATTAGTTATTAGATATATTTAGCTCAATCCTTCCCGCAGATAAAACTGATCGGCCGTAATAAATGTGTGCACTTGAACTCAGATGCTGCTACACGAGTCTTTGTGTGTGACCGTCTGAAGGAAAGATGAACTGCTGTTGTTCCACTCGAAGAAAAAAGGTCTCTCTCATGGGCCTCCTAAAGGGAGCGAGACACTTTTGTCAGACACTTCAAAAACACTTCTAAAGTCAACAAAAACCAAAGTTGAGTCCCGGCGTTTTGCTGCGCCGATATAGCTTCCTCTGCTCACTTCACTGCTCTGCTGTCCACATGCCACGCTATTGCTTTGTATTTTTTTTTTTTTGTTGTTGTTCTTCTGTCTTTTTTATGTGCATGTGCATGTGCGTGTGCATTTCACCAGCCATGTTTTGGGACGCCTCCCTTGCTCCCTTCTCCACTTGCTGTGAAAATATTTCAACGGGGATGTTTTTGGACGACCCCCTCCCGACGGGGTCTTGCCTGGCTAATAATAAAGTGCTTGAGTTGTCAAGCACTTCGGCAACACCCTAATCTGTTCTGACAGCTAGTCCTCCACATAGACTCTCAAAACGTCTAGCACACAGACGCACCAATGCATGTCGGCATCTGCGTATAAGACGCTTTAGGCCCTGATGTATGCGCGCGGGTCCACCGACAGTCTATCAATCAAGGTGTTTATTGGCGTTGGGGATAAAAGTCGTGGGACAGGGCCGCATGCTGTCGTGGTGGCGAAGCGAGCAAAAGGTGGTCAGTGCACAGTTGGAGACAGTGTCCCAGTTCCAAATCGGTCTCCAGGCCTGTGTACATTTGTTGCTTCACCCCAGCTATTTTCTGCAGTCATGTATACTTGCATTAACATTTAAAATGCTTTTGGTGTTGTTGCCTGATCACAACGCAGAGTTTGGAAATCTCATGCAGCTTATGCCAGGATCTCACCATGAAGATATTTCTGGATTCGTAAGCTAGTTGTGTTTTTAGACACTGTGGGTGGTACACAGGCCCTGCCTCTAATGGATAAGCTACATAAATGCACTGACAAATCATATAAATACATTATAAAGAAATAGTACTTCAAAAAACTAAAATGTATTAAACTCATACCCGCTGTTAAATGTGAATAAATATAATAAAGACACAAGTAATTGTGATATATTATGTTTGCATTCACACTCTGCACTCGGCATTACGGTATTTGTCCAATCGGATGGGGCCTTATCGTCCTGGACTGTGTACATCACAAAGCACAAATACATCAACATCCTACACTTAATTATAACTTTTTATTCATCACGTTATTATGACATTATCAAACATTGCATTTTGAACTCATATCCTGCTGCCCTAGTCCAAATACACATGTGTTAAATAAATTAATGTCTCTGTACAGTCTCTGATTGACTGTCTCTCGTTTGCCGTGTGGCAAAATGGCGGCTAGTTCAGGAAGTGCTCTTCTCTTGTGCCCGAGGTCTCCTGGGATCGGCTGCGGCTCCTCATGACCCTGACTCGAACAAAGCAGTTTAGAAATTGGTTGTATGGTCAGATTGACATTGATGGTTTTGAAACAAAGGCTCCGATACTTGAAATGTATTCAGATGTACATCAAGTATCAAGACTGCACCGATCTGACAAATATCCTTCTCTGAAATGTTTACAGTCCTGTAATACACTCAAGACAACAGGAAGGCTACTTGTTTTTGCTGTTAAATGTAAAATATGCCTTTTAAAAAGAACTCCAAAAAGCCTTTCAACATTTTTATTCATGCAAATTCTACATAGGCTGTCCATGCTCAGTGAAATTATCCAGTTACTGTTTTGACATGGTGTTCTGAATGTTTTTATTTACTTCGGTTGAAGAAAACTTATCATCTCAAAGACACTTTCATTCTTTAAATAGAAACGCTGTGTCCAAACTGGTGAATGCAGGAGAAAATGACATGAAGGGAGACTGATGGAAGAGACATTATGTAACTGACCCTTTAAAAACTGACACGGGCGATGGCAGCTCGCGGCTCTCATCATAAGACAACTTCCAAAAATGACTCGATTATTAGTTTCACCAATGAAGTGTGGAAGGAGGTCATTCTAACCACATTTGAACCAAAGAGCATCAGTAACTACTCCGTCATTATTTTATTACTGAAAGCAATTCATGATGTAACGTACCACATAGATTCATGTTTATGAAATAAACTTAATTCCTATTATCTTAATAAATTGTTTTCCATGTTAAAGTTTTTCTCCTATTGTCATTTACATCTCGATGTGAGACTGACATGGTCTAGTTCAGCGTGTTTACTGTGTGTCTTTGACTCCAGGTGTGTTTCCGATTGCGTGTTTGGGTATGTGTCACGTCTGATAACACCTGGATGACCGTAGTGAAAGAGTGCCATCTTCAGACCGCGGCAGCTGGGAGATTACGTCTTCTGCTTCATACTCCTCGCTCCCGTAACCCGGCTACAATTCACATGTGCAGCCTGTGTGGTTCCAATTAACACAGAATGAGTGTATGTGTGTGTGCTCAGGTGTACATGAGAGTCTTGGTGAGTGTGTGTGTGTGTGTGTGTGTGTGTGTGTGTGTGTGTGTGTGTGTGTGTGTGTGTGTGTGTGTGTGTGTGTGTGTGTGTGTGTGTGTGTGTGTGAGGAGGAGTAAAGCCTGTCCCCTGGTGACTGGGCCTGCTTGCTGGGTGACA
>OMNM01035177.1:7500-16871 GCA_900302745.1 Parablennius parvicornis | reverse complement strand
TGTTTCTTTGACACCAAAGCTCAACTTCATATGTCTCGTTGAGTCCATCTGGGGACGACAAGCAACTGGTTTATGATGTTTTGGCTGTTTTGTGTATTTCAGACCTGCCTGGCATCTAGTTTGTTGTTTTTGTTGTTGTTATTAGATCCACTCCCTCTCTGCTTGTGTCTTCTTCATTGGCGCAGCTGTTGTGCACTGGAGTAATCGCAGCCTACTTGACCCCGCGGCAGAAAGGGCAGACCGGTTGGGTGTTAATGGTCTTTCGGATGACGCGAGGGCAGCTCCCACCAACGTACCCATCCGCTTGCTCACTCTGCAGTCTTTTATCTCCCATCTGCCGCTCGTTTATCATTTTTCGGGTTTTGCAGTTAATGACCGAAGGTGTCTGAAGCTGCGGCATACAAATAAAGATCTGTCTTTTTATCTGTAATGGTGGGTGTGTGATTTAATGGCAAGGGTTGTATTGTGAAGCGTCTACAGAATTGGATGCAAGCTTGTTATTGAGTACCGAATAAATAGGAAGAAAGGGCTTTGAGAGAAACCTGAGTGTAGTTTTCCATTAACTTGGCTGTGTGAATGCATCCCCACAGTGGCTTCTTTTTTTTTTACGTTTCCTCTTAGAGGACAGGGAGAGGAGGAGGGGGGGGACTGAGTGGGTGATTGAATTAATTATGTTTTATCACCTTTTAGCTGATTGAAGTCTACCTTACTCTCTTCAGACAGCTTGTGTTTGTGTCTTTGCCGGCCACAGCCAAATGGATCGGGCCTGTCATCCGATACAGACGCTGCCATCTCTGTTGTCACAGACTTGGAGTTTGAGATCTGAGCGCTGAAGCTGTGTTGTCAGTTACCGTCTCCGTTGGCTTTGTGTTGTAGTTTTTTTTTTTCTTTCCTTTTGGGCCCCTCGTTCATTTCTATCTTTTCTCAGTAATACATCTCCTTCCAAATAGAAAGAGTCCTCACATGAATGCCTGTGGAAGCAATTTGGTTTCACCAAAGCTCTGATTGTATGTCAGGAGAGGTGAGTGGCACTAGACACTGTCAGCAGATGTTTGCTTTGTTATTTTTAAAGTAATATTGAACTTGGTGCAAAGTCTACTTCTAACGTTAATCGAATTTATTATTTTCAAAAAGTTATTGATGATTGTCACCACATTTTTGGTTTACTGATACATCTTTGATGTTTCAATATCGTGAGATTCTAACATAGTATGTCGTGTGTGTGTTTCTGTGTTTGTCCTGTAATGAACCACTAACGTGTCCTAGGTAGAATCTGCCTTTGACCAGTTTGCTGGGATTGGCTGAAGGGACCTGAAAAAACAAAACAGTAAAGATGATACATGAACGATGTGACACTGTACCGTCATTGCTTAAAAATTTCCATGATAATTGTCACACCTCCAACAATAAGTATAAAAGCTATCAAATGTGATGCAGCTACAGTGTTGGATGTTAGCAAGCATCAACAGTGACAGATCGTCTTTGTGACCTTAAGGCTCAAATGAAATGATAATCTTTTAAGTGAAAAGGCATCATTTTGTTGCGTTTTTGTTTCAGAAAAGCTTACAGGGAAACATTAGAAATGCTGAAAACGATGTAGTTTTCATGTTGAGCCACTAGTGGGTGCTGTTGTTTGTTTTGAAAACCACACACTTGCACATTTGCTTTAAACATTACCAATGAGTACACGGATATTCGTATGGACAGACGATAAATTTGGATTGTTTTTTCAGGTAACTTTTAGCAATAAAACTACCAAATCCAAAGAGAATAATGACTGGCATTCATGACACTCTAGAGTCAAATGTTGTTATTGTCCATCTGCTCAGACATGTGCAGAAGTTGGATCATTTTTAGATAATTGCTTTTTCCCATCTCCACAGAGTCTGAATTAGAGGGTTTCCAAAAGTTCCACCTTGGGAGCCATTTTCCAAAAGTTCTGTAGCCTTCAGAATCAGTGTTGTGTAATCGGGTAAGGAAAACATTGCAAAACTTTTCCGTTGTCACTTTGCTTTCACTTGCTTGTTTTAAACATTGCTGTGTGAACACGACTTTAAAGAAGACTCGCCATGCTCCTGTAGCCTACAATAGTAATAGTATTTTCAGACTTGCGAATACATGAAAACAAATTTTGTAGAGCATGAGCGAGAATTACAGTCCGATCCAAATGGAAGAAAACCCTCCTGGAAACATTAGTTTAAAAAGCAAATGTCAATAAAGAAACATTAAGCTTATAATAATTCATTGAGAGTAAGCCACTATCCTGATGCTCACTGCTTCACTTCACCACTTGCCTCTATATTCATCAACATGACCGTCATCCATCAGCGCCTCTCTGGAAGTGTTCTTCACTGTGCTGCGATAAACACATGTCGAGACGAGGAGACTTCTGCAAGTCAATACCATCGATCGGCTGATGGATCACGCCCGGGGATGAATTACACGCCACTCACAATTGCCGACAATTAGCTAAACAGGCAGAGGGATTGATCTCCAAGCGGCTAACCCCAGAGAGCGGAGTCGGAGCTTCAGCGGCTCTCGGGGAAGCCGAGTAAAAGAAAATGTGACAGTGAAGAAGGGGAAAAGTTAGCGGGTATGTGGATGTATCGAGTGCGGCGCGGGGAGGGGTGCAGGAAGCCACCCTCGTAGCTGACATGTCTTTAACTCAGGATGACGCATCCCAGGCTCACAAAACAAGAGAATTCCTGTGCCTGTCAGCCGGTGTGCATGCTAATGTTTGACATATAGGTTCCTGGAAGATATTGTTTACAAGAAGCTGCCGAGAGCTCGTTTCTGCACGTTGCAGGAGGAGATTTCTCTCTTTGCATCCAACTCAGGAGATTTGCCTGTACGACACAGCGCGCTGCACTTAAGCAAATAGCAGCTGTGATGCGGCTGACTGCCGTGGCACGGACAGATTCACATGAGTCAAAGATCAGAGAGAAATTCACACCTGCAGACCGTCAGCAAACTGACAGAAAGGTCATGAACCCCTGGGTCTGATAGTCCGAGTCACGGTTTTGAGAAAATATTACTTTAAGCACAAAAGTTGCATCACAGTTTCAGTAGAATTCAGACATCCTAAAAATATACTTCACTTTAACATTTCTATTTTTAACCAATTTAAACTAGGAATTTATTGCTGTTGAAACAAAGTAAAGAAAGCTGTTGTCTGTCTCTGTTCTGCTTGCTAAGCCTACTTTTACCTTTGGCATTACCTGATTTGGCTCCGTCACTAGTTTAATACAGTTCTGTTTTCTTGAGTAGAAGAGCCTCATTAATCCTAATGAAACTTCAGATAGCAACGAAAACGATTTCCTATTGGAACTAGCATTAGCATTAGCTTATATCGACAGCAAATGCAATTAGCATTGGCAGGAATAAGCACATTAACTCTCTCTTATGTGACCTTTCCACATGTTGGTAATTTATCCTCTCTGTTTTAGTTCTGTTTCTTTCAAGAAGCGCTAATATCTAGATTATAGAGCATCTTAATCCAACTAACTGTTATAACGCCACCTTGCATCCAGATTATAGAGCATCTTCCTCCTACTAACTTCTGCTTTAATTAATATGCGAGTGTTAATAAATTATCTGCTCATTGATAGAACATGCTGAACTGAGGGGGGCAATAAAAAGTAACAGTTACTTTTCCACATTATTCATTTTTAATTTTCCAGAAGTCATAAAGTTGCTCCTAGTAAATGTAATCCTTAAAATAAGTTCATTGTGTTGTACAACCAGCCCCATTTAGGAAAAGCTGATTTACTCCAAAGGAAGAAGCTGTATAAACTTCCTCAAAAACTCCTAAATTGGACCTTGGAAACTCTCTTTCTCTTCATGCAGCCTAATCTGTCTTCTGTTGTTTCTGTTTAAAAAAAAAAAAAGAAGACAAAAAAGAAAAAAAAAACAATAGTTCTTGTACAGTAACCTCTAAATTACCGTGCAATGCTTTTACCTGGACATGTCACAGGTTTTACATAATTCCCTGACCCCAATTATCTGAGCTGGCAGCAATTACTTTGCAGAATCATTAGGTTTGTTTCTGTTCTAACCTGCAATAAAGAGACGGGCAAATCAGACGGACATAGACTATTTAAATCATTTTTTTAATGTCTGTTTTGAAGCTGTCGCCTCATTGATCCCCTTCAATTTCCACCAAATGTTCATCCCGAGGCTCTCAACTATTAATATACAATGCACTGCATTTGATGACTCATCTATCGAGATCATCCACATGGATTTCAGATGCAAAGCACCTCTTGTGGGCACAGTTTGGTTGGGAGCCAAGTGAAAAGCGGTGCCAGATAACTTGGACAAGGTGGTTCGTCTGATTTGCAGCTTACTGAGTTATAATGATAGACTGTTAATCTCAATTATATATGAGACAATTCAATTACATTTTATGGTGTGTGACGAGCTGTATTTTTTACTGTCAGAAGCGTCTATGCATCTTAAAATGAGGATAATCATCAGCCTTAAAAAAAAAAAAAAAAAAAAGATCTTCAACATTTCTCCTGATTAAAATTTTCTGTGATGCTAATGCTAATCACTAATACCGTGGGGGTTCATGCAAATGTTGGTTTTTGACAAACAAGTCTCTGCCTTGCTGTCCTAAATGCTGTAAATAGGAGTTTACCCTAATAGTCAATTTCAGCACAACCAAGAAACCACAGCATGGAAACAAGAAACAAACTAAAGAGGGAAAAATACGGTTAATATCACACTCAGTCAAAGATACTATGATCAATGCCAAATTGAATCACATGTATCTGTGGATGTTTATGGTAATGCTAGTTAAAGTGAAACCTCTATAAAATATGTGAATTTGAATATTTTTTTAAAACCAGTCATATAATAAGTTGCTAGTAGTTTATTTTTATATTTTTTAAGTTCCCATCTAATATTTGCCAATAATTTCTCAATATATTACATTATTGAAATACCATTGAAAATTATCTGAAAATAAAAAAAATATAGCCAATAATGGAATATGTCAACTGGGCTACATTTCTTGGAAAAGAAATAAAAAAAAGAAAAAGCTTTGGTGGCCAGTCGAAGATGTAACCTGCTTTCACTCACAATCAGCCGGGATGGACTCCTGACCCACCAGTGACCCAGAGTTGGATAAAAACGCTACAAGAAATAGATTTTCTAGGACTGTTTGGGTGATTGGATTTACTTAACAGCACCTAGGGAACATGAAGTGTGTAACAAAACACGAAGACGATCAGCCCCAACAGACCTCCGTTGATCAATTCAGACTTTAGTTTCATCAACAAGCTGCCTTTCCTTCAAAGACACGCTAAACTTTTCCCACTGAACATGAAAGCCGGTCATTGCAGTATAAAAGTCATCCGACCCCTGAGGATGCTCTTCGCTCTGATTATTTGGCGCCACACCTAGCCGCATCAGCGTGGCACTCATAATCACAGCGAAGCGGACCCTCCCAGGTGTTATTATGACGGTGACATTTGCCAATAGAAGGGCAGGCAATCACAATAGATGTTTCCATTGCAGTAAAAGTGATTTACAGCGGCTCTCATAGAAAAGATGATCCAGAGAGGGCATGTTAGCGAAGGAGGATAATAGCACCCTTGTGCTCGGCTCCTTTTCCCATCCGGCGTCGAGAGCCTTGACTGAATCACAAACCCCTTGCCCCCCCAAGTAGACTGAGCCTCCTGGCCATCACAGAGTCCATTCCTCCTGCAGATAAACGCCGCTATAAATAAAAGAACACAAAGCCAATCACCTCTGTTTAAAGAGACGTGCCACCTTCCCACACAAGCACGCGAGACTGTTTGTTTGATGTAATCTGCCTGGTCTGGTGTGGGCTCGCCAGCCTGCTGGTGTTCTGGCCCAGCCTGCCTGAATGATTGTTGGAGCTGCTGCTGCTGCTGCTGTTTGTTGGGGAGACGGCGCCCAGGCTGTGGGTGGTATTTGCCATTCGAGGATTTTCAGTGCTGTAGACCAGATGGCCGTCAACCTCGTGTTGATCTTGGAGCTCAGTCTTGCCAAAACCGCTTCCCCCGTCGTGGAATAAGAAGAATCGAGATGTTAAACATGCTCCCTGCCCCGAGCTCCTGGCTGCGCCGTGCCACGGACGGATTATGTCGGGATCTGGGCGGGCGGAAGGAGCCGGTATAGGCTGTAATAGAGCCCGGAGGGAGCCCGAGCTGGCATGGAGCTGGGCTTCAACAAAATGACATCCAGAGGCTCAAAGGGTGCTGTGTACTTTGTCTTCTCTGCTTCTACAACCCATCGACACACGACTCCCACGTCCTAACTTTATTCTCCACATCAAAGCATCAAAATCTGTTCCATAAATACTGCGTAAATGTGGAGAGTTTGGTAATTTAAAGCTGCTCTCTGGTCCACTGTAGTTCCACTTGGCTCAACAGAACATTCTAACCATTTTCAGCTCGTCGTTTCAACCCCCGCAGGCACGGGTGGGCAATTAATTTCCCAAGGGGGCCACATAAAAACTTCCAATTTCTGTGCAGGGGCGCGATATAACTTCAAGTCAATTCTGCTCTATGTTAGTTGGCCTTTTATTAAAAATCAGTATGTTACATGGGAGTCTTGGGTTGCCTCGGAGCAAGAATACCAGTAGTTTGATTGTGCAGCCTTTTCTTTGTTGAGTTTGCATGTTCTTCCAGCGTGTGTTTGGTTTTCTTCTAAGTATTTTAGTCTGTAAATGTCCTTTTCATGTGAATGGGAGAGAGGTGTGTCCAGGGTGTGATTGGCTGGAGCCATAAATTACATTCATACAATAAATTAAAGACGGAAGGTGCATGGATGAATCAATGAATGTTACATGGTCGGTCGAAAGGTTGTCTTTCTCTGCTTTGTCTCATATTGGCAATTTAACATTGTACTTCTTGAAAGTAGTATCTGCTCTCCCATTTCAACTTCAAAATAATTTTAAAAACTCACCATTATGCTTCAAATCTTAGCTTTTTTTTTTTTTTTTTTTTAAACAATGACCTCACATCTTCAAGAAAACCAAGATGGCTGTTCTTTCAGTCAGCAGATGGTTAAAGGCATCTATATGCACCAACTATTCATCCATCAATCTTTTACATCACTTGATCCAGTTCAGTATCAGCACTAGAGTGATCCCCAGATAACAATGAATATAGGCAGGTCATAGAATAAACACATAAAGACACACACAGAATACCCTGCATATAAACAGGCAGAACATGTACACTCAATAATAAAATAATATAATATCAAATGAAAGTATGTTTTCTGCTACACAAGTGGAAAGTCGCAAAAGTCACACATCCTTTAAATAGAGTTTATGCAATAATGCTTGACATGTTACTTTAAGGCCCTGTTTCCACAACGTTGTCAAATGAAAATGCGAAACTTCAATAGCATTTGGGCCATCTCCAGCCACTGGAAATACAACTTTTTGAAAACGGTTCCCAGAGTGGGAATTTTCAAAAATGCTCTGTGGAAACAGGATGAAAATGCAACTTTTTTGAAATATTTCTATCGGGCGTTTGCACCGCGACTGTTGTGAATAGTTCTTCTGCACACGTGCAAGTAGAACAACAATGTTTGCCTTGTTTTATACGTGAAAATGTCAACAAGCTCTAAAAGTTATTGTACTTGCCGTGTCCATCGATTATGACGGATTGCACAACTGTCACATCACTACTTTTTGCATTCACAAACTAATAAGGTGAGCATTATAACCACTGAAATTCATTTCAAATCACCACATTTCTTTTGGTTAATACTTTCTTTTTGGGAGACTTTGGACAACTGGACATAAAAGCCATGGTCTGCCCCCGGGATTGTCAGAACTTCATGAACACGAGAAAGATAAACACTTTTTTTGCTCGCTTCAATCCGTGAACTTACCTGACCCACATTTAAAATGTTTGACTGAAACCTCCCAGTGAGTAATAGCGGGAAACAAATTGTTTGAACTAGTATGAATGTTTTTCCTATAAAAAAAAATGATCACACTATTTAATTCAATTGAGTTCTAAGAGAAAATACGAGCAGCGACAAATAAGGTGAGGATGAAGGTTGTTTCATTGATTTGGTTTTTGTCTGGAGTGTTTGTGATGTTTTCCCACATTGCACACGGGTAGAAAAAAAAATATCTGTCACTCTAAGAATAATTTAGGGACATTTTGGTCAAAGAAAGACACTCTGAAAATCATATCTATTCATCAAATTCAAAAACCAATCTTTAAATGAACTCGAATTAAATTTAGCTACACATTGTTTTTGTTGTTGTTTTTTATCTAATTATATTTCATCCAAATAGACTAGAATGATATAAATGTTTTATTGATGCCAGAGGGACATCCTTGTTGCGTAGCTCCACAAAGATGGGGAGATTGAGATTGTAAGCACAGTAGTTTGTTCAATCTCCACTATAATCACCAAAATGATATCTGAAGGCACCCTGATGCCTCTCAACCACCATGACAATCTCAACTAGTTGCCAGAGAAGCTTTACCTTGATCAAACTTGCAGTGAACATTTCACCTCAAAACAAGATTCCTCCTGTTTGAGTCCGGGCTCTGAGTTCTGATGTGTTCCACATGTGCACGCAGACGTTTTCTCTGGTTTTCTTTCCCAAAGTCCAGGTTTTGGGTGTGTATTTACAAGATAACGGTGCCCAGACCCACTGAAAATATACGTTTTAGAAAACGACTCTCAAGGTGAGAGTTTGATCTTGTATTTGTATCTGTTTTTGCTCTCTGATGGATTGTCCAGGGTTTACAATGAGCCAGCTGGGAATGACTTCAGCCCAACATCAACCATCAAGTGGATGAAGCCGTATAGAAATGGCTGGCGGGGTGCATTAAATATGAACAAACCAGAATAATATTTAGTGTTCAACTGATATCAGATCTTTCATCCAAATCACATCAAGGTTCAGCTTTCACAACTTCCAGTTGACACTTAAACTTTAACTCTCAGCAGACTTTCTTTGATAACAAAACTTCTTCCAGCAGTCGAGCGCCTCTCTGACTCCGGGAGAAGATTTTGAAACTGGCAATCTTTAACTAAACACCTCAGACGCATGAAGCACCGTTAACAGTCCAGCTGCCTCTTCAGTTCCTCCTCGGCTGTCCGGCCGTGATTACGTCTTCACTCCTCATTTAGTTTCTCGGTCCAACCTCTTACTCCACTCAACCGTAGAACAACTCCATTCTCCACGTTAAGGAGAACGGGGCATCATCTCTCAGCGAGACGCTCGGCGCTTAGCGGAGCTCTGAATTGCACATGAGAGCACCGCGTTGATTCCCCGGCTGTGATCCTTCACCCCGACCCCCACAGCCGGCTGTCCGTTCTTCGCTGAGTGCTTCTCATCCCTCATTACATGTAATTCCACATCT
>OMNM01035177.1:0-5000 GCA_900302745.1 Parablennius parvicornis | reverse complement strand
TACACGTAGCTGGGTATTTACAAAAACTGTGACATTTCTATTTGTATGTTCAAAATAATGATTCATTCATTCATGGGTTTTGGGTCTGTGTGAAAAAAAATTGGTTTTTTTTAAACACTCGGGTATAAATGAAAACATTTTGTGAAGGTCGAGGGGAAAATATCCTTTAATGTAAAAACCCCGGTAAGGTAACGTGGCCTCGGTGTTTGTTCTGTGGGTTTGAACGTTCACTTCGTTAACGCCGGTGATCTTTGTTACTTTGCTCATCTGGATGTTTGGGTTTTTGAGCTCTTGTTCCACCTACAGCGGAGTGTGGTGTCGAGTCCTCCTCTAAACTACTGGACGCTATTATATGAATATCACGGACGAGAAACGCTGGGCATTCCGTTTTATTTGAAAAGTAAGAAATAATCCCTCATTCTGAGTCAAGATGTTCCTGATGTTTGAGACACGACAGGTGAAAGAAAGCAAACTTCAGGAGTCGAAGGATTAGCTTTAGGAAACACATTTTTGGTGTCAGATTGTGTTACCCTATTTTTTATATATCAAGGCCATGATGCAACAGCTATAGGAGAAGTTTTTGGATATTTTACTGTATTCTGAACCCAAACATTTCATTAAATTTACCTTTATGTGAGATTGTAGTTATTTTCAGAAGTAATTGTTTAGTTTTGTGAAAATATCAACATTTTCATCACTTGTACTCAACAAAGAAAACTTATTATGGTTATTATGGCATTATTTTACCGGTCCGGCCCGTTCTGGATGATTTGGGATGTACAGTATGAGGCTCCTGAACTAAAATGTGTTTGACGCTCCTGCTTTAGAGATGAATCTGGTCCAGTCGCTCCAGCACAGGGGATATTCACCAGCTAACAACCTTCGTACAACATAAAATGTCATTAAAGCTTATTATAGTTGCAAGTGTGTAGAATTTAACCTAAATTATTTCTCCTGCTTCCTCAACTCAAATGAACTGAACCAAATGTTTACTAAGAATTTAGTTTTGTTTGGATCTGATACTATTTATTGATTCAGTCTTATGGTGAGTCTCATGAATCTTTCTTGTGTGACAATTGATTAAACTGTCATTTTCCAACAAAGCATTGTAAGTCGACAGCAGCTCACACAGACATTACTTTTATTCAGCCAGTTCATTTCAAGCACCTGCACAACAACCCCCAAAACCTTGAAGAAACACAGCTCAAGGTTTAAAGCAGAAGAGGTCACATGGCCTAAAGTGACACCGGAGGCTTCCTGACCGCAGAAAATGTAAAGGTCAGGGAGGTTAAAAGGTTCATTTGTCCCGTCCATACATCCATATAACCCGGGGGAGTGAGTTTAACCTTAACATCAAGTCTTAAGGCACATATATTCATACTATAACAGCAAGATTATTCATTATTAAATATTGTTAAATAAAACTCTTTGGAGAATGAGTGAGGTGGCAAAAAGGATTTACACAAAAATAAAAAGTTCTACAACATACTGACACATTTTCCACATACAGTTTAGATTCTGCTAGAACCGCATTTACACGTTTTCAAGTGAAAATGCAAAACGTCGGTTGCATTTTGGGAATCGGCTTCCATGGGAACAGCGAGAAACGGCACTTTTTAAAAGTGCTCAGTCTCCATCTCATTAGTAACAGGATAAAACGCAACTTTCTGAAACGTTGCTACTGTGCATGCGCACCAAGGCCGTAGTGAATAGGCATGCTAACTACATCATTAGCAGCATTTCTGCCTTTTTAAAACACTGGGAGTCACGCTGCCTGAGAGGCCGCCATTGTTGAATTCTCCTTCCCTGATCCATCTGCACCGAGTGGATCTCTGTCCTGTCTGTCTGTCCTTTGGTTTTCTCTCCTCCATCCTCACACCAACTGGAATAGCAGAAAGCCGCCACCCTGAGCCTGCTTCTGCAAAGCTTTTCCTTTCCACAGTCGCTCCCGTGGATTTGTTGGGTTTCTCTGTAAGAGTGCCTTGAAATGACTGTTGTATTTGGCACCCTATAAATAAAGTGGAATTGAATTGAACTGAATTGAATTGTTGTTATTGCCAATCGTTTTCTCGTTTCCATGGAGATGGAGACGTAGCATTTTTTCCTCATTTACATTGAAACAGAAGCTCAAAGCTCAATAGGTTTAGCATTTTCACTTGAAAACGGTGTCGTGCAAACGGGGCCGAGGAGTCACAAATTCACTTGAATGCATGTTTTTGGAGTTTCGACGGAAAGCGGAGTCTGCAGAGAAAAGCCACACACGGGCGGGAGGAACATGCAAACTTGACTCAGAGATGTGAAGACTCAGAAGTGAGCAGGAGTCATGTTGTGAGGCAGGTGTGCTGACCACTCCTCCACCGTGCCGCCTGAGAGGAGCTCCAAAATAAATTAAACGGGGTAATTGCACAGCGCAGGCGACTGAATTAAATCCCCCTAAAAATCCTTCCAGCCCCTTAAATTCTCTCTGCATTGGGCTTTTTTCCGCAGCCGCTCTGCCGCCGAAGGAGGAGGGGAGCCGGATCCACACAGCTGTCATGGAAACAGATGCCACTTTGCTCGTCTCGCTATCTTTGATTGTGACTCCTCGCGGGCCCACCTACGTCGACGCCGTGCCGAGCAGCGCTTCTCCTTGAAGCCGGAGGAGACGGGAAGGGAGCCAGCCTCCCGATTGGATGTGGGAATCATTTTCTTGTAATTTGAAGTCTTGGTGTGGAGCGCAGGAGTCGGGCTCGGCGGCTGCAACTGAAATAATCTTGATAGCAGCGATTGAATTATTTATAGCTAATTTTGTTATTATCATGTAAAACGTTCTATAAAAGCTGGTGAAGGGATTTCCAACATGAGGTTTCATAATCAACTTTGACCTTGGTTGTTTATATGCACGATGTTTACATTAAAAAAAAAAGTATCATATTAAAGTTTAACAATCTGGTCTTAAATCAAAGTAAGATGCTACTTTGGAGAAACTAACTTTAAATATATTTTTGTGTTTTCATTTCAGAAAAGTTTCACATTTACGCTGCAATGATTTGAAAATTGTCACTTTCTACTAAATGGTAGAAGAACTGAGAACATGTAGTTTTAAATTTGGGCCACTAGTGGGTGCTGTCGGTTGTTTTTATAATGAGACCACACACACACACATGCAGCAGAGAACAATAAACAATAAACACTAACAATGTTCGTACCAGGACATTCTCGTGGACAGACGACCAAGTTGGATTGTTATTACAGTAACTGTCAAAATAAAACTGAAGTCCAGGAGACGGAGGAAACGTTCAGAAATCGTGCATTTTCGGCAGTTTCCAACGAGATGGAGTCGGAACGTTTTCAAAAAGTAGCATTTTCAGTGGTTCCAAGCACCGTTGTGTAAACGGACCCCAAAAATACCAACAGAAGTTTCCTGTTTTCACTTCAAAAAGTTTTCATTAAAATAAGGACTCAGCTTAAGAAGTGAGGGGCTTCAGGCCAGCTGGACTTTTGTAGTCCACCATTTTGACTGTGACTGAATCTAGAGGCTCTGTTTTGTGCCAGTTACCTAATATGGACTCCTTTTAAATATGTCATTTCTTTTTTAAAGTTCCGGTCAATCACTGAACGTAAGATTCTGATAACCTTTGCAGACTTTAAGCTTTAATCCAGTTGATCTGTAGCTTCTCTGAGTCACAGGTTTGAGCAAGAGCACACAACACAGGATCCATCAAACACATTGACCGTCTCTAGTCCACACTGCCCTCCCATTTCAGCAACGCCAAAACACCATGGTAATCTCAACAGATCCCCTAATGCAGCGGTCGGGAGCCGATGGTTCGTGAGCCATATATGGCTTTTTTTAATGACTGCATTTGGCTCGCCTTAAGACACGCTCCTGCATTTTAATTCATCCATCCATTCTCTGCCGCCTAAATCCAGGCCAGGGTTTGGTTCCAGCTACCTGCCAGGCTTTAACCAATCACAGCTACGTATGTTCTGAGGTCCCGAAACGCTCCGCCTTTCAATCAAACGTTCACCTTGATAGTTAATGTGGATAAAACCCTCATCGCAGCGTGATTCTTTTCTTTGTCTTTGGACCAGTCCACAGACGTAAGTCATTCATCCCAGTAGTGTGATTGCGAGCAGTGGTGGACCTGGCTGGCTGTCACCGGCTTCCCTAGGCACACAGGGGCCCGTGTCACAAGACCGGATCTGAGCCTGTGCCCGGTGCCCCTGTTGAGCTGGCGTCCCGGGCCATTGCCCACTTCGCCCACAGCAACATCTGCCTCTGGGACTGAAGGGGCTCCGTGTCTGGTTTGCCTCCCTCCTTGTTCTGGCCCTGAATCTGTCATAACAGCCTAAATATCAGGATCAGAAGTCCTTTATTTATCCCAGGGGGAAACTACTTGCATCACAGCTACTCAAGCAAATTTGAGCAAATGTGTGGGATTTGAGCAGCTTTTTAAAAAGAAAAACCATTTGATGGCTCTGACGTCAGAAAAGTTTGCACTGATCGGCCGTACTCTGCTGCTGCGTCCGTGACTGAAGAAGAAAAAAGCTTAGCCCGATATTCAATCAACTCTTTATAAACTTTTTCTCTTCCAGCTTGTGAAGCTGATGTACTGTCCTGCAGTCATGTCGGCTGGCGACCCGTCTGGCGTTCACCTTCACTCCGTTAGCCAGGACAGACGATAAGTTTGTGAACTCAGTGACTCAACCGTAATCCCAGCGAGTCAGTTGAGACCTCCCTGACTCCAGACACCACTTCAGGCACTTCCAGAGACACTCAGTGACTCCACAACTCCAACACAATTAGAATTAGCCGCGGCCGAAGCGTCTTCATCACCACCGGATCGATCTGGACGCGACGTCAGGAGAACGAGGCAGAACCTCCGTGACCGAAACTCGGTTGCTTCCAACTTTGGTCAGACTTGACTTGACCGTGTCGGCTCCAGCAGCAGTTAGTTTTCTAACGCTGAGCCTGGATTCAGTCAAGATGCCGAGTGTTGACGAGAAGTTTTCCGTCT
>OMNM01035173.1:4615-27873 GCA_900302745.1 Parablennius parvicornis | reverse complement strand
ACGCACGCACGCACGCACGCACGCACGCACGCACGCACGCACGCACGCACACACACACACACACACACAATGCAGTAGTAGTGCTTCCGCCGTCTTCTCGGGACAGAGACTGATCATTTTCGAAAAGTCCCACCCAGTGATCGATTTTCAAAAAGTTG
This sequence comes from Parablennius parvicornis, assembly GCA_900302745.1. Lineage (NCBI taxonomy): Eukaryota > Metazoa > Chordata > Actinopteri > Blenniiformes > Blenniidae > Parablennius > Parablennius parvicornis. The sequence continues at coordinate 27,715 of OMNM01035173.1, read as the reverse complement.
CGTTTTCAGTGGCTCTAACCTCCCTTGTCGCGTAAATCGACAATATAAACAGCCCAACATGCATATTTCTTCAAAAGTTCGACATTCAAACAATAAAACAAGTATAACTTTAATACATTTCCCTTTAAATAACAGTTATTTGTCCTCCCCGGTTGCGTTTAAATGCGAAACCCATTTTCAAAAGCACTTGTGACAACTGCAGTAATTATAGATCCAGTTCTGCGTTTTATTCACCGGAGCCGTCCTCGTGTGTCATTGTTGCTCCTCGTTTTAAGTGGAGACAGATGTGTTTGAATGGCCCGCTGTATGCGTCTATGTGTGGCTGCTTCTGTGGTTAAGTGTGTGCGAGGCTGTCAGATGGTGTTTAGCAGCCTGCTAACAACATATGTCTCCAGTCTGTCCCGCTAAATTCTGCTGACGTCCTCAGAATGCGTGTGCTTGTCGTCTCTCCATGCATTGGAATGACCTCTCCGGACAGTTAGTGATAGATCTTACAAATGTGAGGAGGGCCTAGAAATCTGTGTGGGGGGGTGGTCAGGGGAAGGAAGTTATCGTGATAAATATAAATGAGTAGGGGTCTAATTTGAAATTTTAAGATTTTAATCCAAATCAAAATGACAAAATAAGCTTTTGTAAAGTTAAATAAAAAATCACGCACAAAAACTCATTGCTATTTTGCAACTCCTGAATATTTTAGTTTGCAGTACAGTGCAAATGTTTGATTGACAAAAAAAAAAAAAAATTTAATCAAAATTCAGACCGGTTTACCGAAACGACATATCAAATCTATTCTCTATCATTCACCCCCTGGTGAGTGCCCGGAAAGCACTGTTGACGTGTCGGAGACTCCCGGGTTAGAGGATGGGAAGAGGTTGAGAGACAGGACAGAGACAGAAAGCAACCAGCAAACAGAAGACGGCAGCTAATCCACCGGCGGCAGACAAGATAGAGGCACGAGGGTCAGACTACAAACTTTCTGTTCCATCGTCAGAGATCCTTCAGGAACGTATAAAGAGAGGAAAGAGCACAGACTAAAGGAGAAGAACAGAATATCAGTGGCATAAATAGAAAGGGAGAGAGGAGAGAAGAGAACCTCAGTGCAGTGAAGCTCTCCCAGCAGTTGTCTAAGAAGGTTGAAAAGCTAAAAACATTGCTATGAGGCATTTGCAGTTAGAATGAAAACCCACTCAGTTTAACATAAACATGAGGAAAATTTGGGTTTATTTCTCATTAATGGTGTTACTTCTCTGGGTCAGTTATCGAGGAAGCTTTTTTTTCTGTGCAGTTTCATTCCTCCTGTTGAGGCTGAATTTCTTCTTTCACCTTATACATTATAACAACTGGCCATTTATAGAGATTATAGGCCTTGCTTACATGTGTGCAGATAATATTGTGCTATAAACATTAACAAGTACACAGACATTCATAAGAACTGAAGTTGGGCTGTTATAACGTTCACTCTCAACTATAAAACTACCAAATCCCAGGAGAAAATGGACTGGGAGTCATGACACACAGCAGGTCGTCATTGTTTTTATTGTCCACCTACTGAGCATGTGCAGAAGAGCTATTTAGTACTGCCGTGGATTCCAGAAAGTCTTGTTTTCGCCCATTTGCAGGAAAATTTAAATTTTTGCGTTTTCACTTGAAATCACTGCCATGTAAACAGAGCTGTGTAGACCATGATTGAATTTGCTTTTACTCTTAAGAATAATATATCCCTTGACACATCTCTATAGCTTCTCACACACTAGGAACTTAAACCAAATGAAGCTGTTGCATTGATTTCTCTTTAAATGACACTTTTCACTCTTACCTTCATAATGTGTAAGAGGTGGCTTAAGAGGCTCTCTGACAATTGAGTGCTTGTCTTCATGGTGTAGCACTATTATATAAAGGAATCAAAAGGACATTATTTGAGAAGATAGTTACCATTAATGTGGTATTTCATGGGACAGTCCTTATTGGAGAAGATTCAGACCTCGCCTTGAAGCAAGTACAAACTAAAAAACAAGCCATTATGAACACAATTGTGTGAGAAAATAATGAATTTCAGTATCTGTTTGAATTGCTTTTGAAGCTTGTTTGTCTTTCAGCAAGGACTGTATTCAAGGTATTAAACTAAAGATTTTTTTATAATTCAAGAGAATTTTATGACTTTTTCACCTCTTGCACCATTAAACAAGTGGTTAAATATTAAGCCTGCATTTAAACTGAATTACTTTCAATTCCTCATGCAGTTCTCTTCATCGGTTGTGCTTTCTTTGTGCAGCTGCAGCTGTATTTTATTCAGTCAATCTGCTCCACATAAGTACCTGAAGTGGGGCAATGTAGCTGACCTTTTTTTTTTTTTTTTTTCTATGGCTGCCATGGTGAATGACGAATTTAGACCTGCACTGATGAAGGTTTTAAAATCAAACCCAGAGTGAATGTACTCGGAATCGATAGAGTCAACTGTGATCAGCTGTGAAACTGAACGTGTTTGTCAATGCAAGAGTTCAGAGATGCACCAGAGAACTTGTTAAACCTGCTTTCTTAAACCCGATGAAGTCAAAGAAAGTTTGTCAAGTTATTCCAAAACAATCCTGCGTGCTTGACTGAATGTACCCAGAGTAGTACTTTGACCTGCCGAGGGCTCACCGGCACTTAGAAACCAAATAAATGAGTCGTCAGACTTAAGTCCTCTGCTCCACGCAACGGATGTGCTGCAGTTTTAACACCTGTCAGATCGAGGGTTCTGATTGTTCATATGTCTTTGGTCAACAGTGCGTTCATACTTGAGTTTGTATCAAGTTTGTCTAAAAGCACAATCGAACCATCTCAAAACTTCTATTTTCGCCCATTTCCATGGAGACAAAGTCAGAGCATCTTTGAAAAGTTCCACCTTGGGAGCCAATTTTTTATTTTTTTTTAATTGTCTTTTCAGTGGCTGTTGGACATAATATGAAATATAAACTAAAGGAAATGCAGTGAGGAAGCTCTGGCCGACACGTTTCTGCTGTAATAAAGTGAAATTAGGTGATCACAGTACTGTGTCTGTCAATTTATCGTCCAATAAATTAGTATTGTGTAATCTCACAAAGTCACGCAATAACAAGTGGAGGATTTTCTGGCTCCTTTCTGGTATCACTTGTTATAGTGTGGGTCCCAGAAAGGGGTCCACAAATAAAATGATTTATTGTTCTTAAGAATAAATGATGGAAGTCACTATAGTAACTAGAAAAAGTCCAACAGGCAAAGGGCGAACATGCAAACTCCACACAAGATATGATCCCTGTGGAAGACATGAAGAAGTGGTTAGCATGCTTTAAATCTAAAAGCCGCTTCCTAAAATCTGCATCAACTGATTTAATAAAAAATAATGAAACTGAACATCCTAACATACGTCAAGATTAAATGAATTAAAAAAGTGCTCAAGGATTATAATTCTAAATCATATTCTCAATAAGATTTAAAGCTTAATTATGAATTAAAACCAGCACTTCAAACTCAAAATCAATTACCTCATAACTTGATTAACAAAGTTGTTCCCTTTTGTGGCATCATTTTCTTAACTACTGATGTAATATATGGAAACGAAATAATTCTCCACCAGAGCGGGAGTAAGCAATATTTAATGGAATAGCATGGAGGTAAATTATACCGCCGAGACGCCCCATTATGGCGTGTTTCAACATAAACGACATACTTCATTTTAAAGAGTAGATCTCAGGTGGGATAAGTTTAATTTATCCTGATGCTTCAGCACCCCATAGAGTGCCATTAATGCTGGCGGGAGGAGACACTGAACACAGGCAGCAACAGGCCGTCTTTAGACTAATATCAGATGTTTACGCCAAACGACTCCCAGTCCTCACCGAGTCCCGCGAGTACACATGATTCACAGTCAACGGCATTTCCATTTACTGCAGAGGAATAGAAATGACATTGTTAAGATATAAGTTACACTTTTATTTCCCCTGAGGTTAAGGCAGAGCATCCAGCTTGTATTCATGTCACACTTTCAGCTGGAAGAACGCACAGCGTGGAATAGGAGGGCTGATTTGGAAAACGGTGTCGATGTACATTTTGAAAGTCGTCGTGTTGAAGGTGTCGGGACGAAAGAAGGCGCAGAAGACGTGAACGCCAGATTAGATTGCTCGTTAAGATGAGGATGTTCAACATCGGCGTCTGCGTGTGCTTTTCATGTCGAGTCAAATCAGTCGGTTTTTATATGATTTCACAGCGGCGTTGCACCACGCTGAGTTAATCTCATAAGAACATCGAAGCTCTGTTTGTTTCTCAGATGAAGTCTGTATCACACAAAAAAGAAAAAAAAAAAAAAAAAAAAAAAAGAGCACTGGCCTCCAGTCACACACAGACTATTTTCTCAACTGCTTGATTTTCTGCTAGTGTCACTGTGACCAGCTTGGCATTGGAACCGTCACAAAATGAGTCTATTCTGGAGACACACACACGCACACACACATACGTGTGTTTATATACACACACGTTCGCACAAGAGCGCACACCCGAGCCCAGAGACATAATGAAGGGTTCAGGCGTGCTTTCGCCAAAGCCTTGGCCCAAAGTTGCCCCATCGGCATGGCATGAATAATGGATAAATGCGCGCTGGGTGCCATCAAATAATAACAGACTACTCAGATACACCCGGGCACACAACCACCTACCCGCCCACGCACACACATGCAGACAAGTTAAGGCCCCCAGCCGTGAACTCCTGCCATGTGGGAGGGGAACCGCAAGCGCAAAATGTCAGAGTTGAATAATTCTGTTTCTGTAGGATTATTTAATCTCGAAGTGGGTGGGTGGGGCTATGCGGGAGTCCATATGAAGGTCTGTCAACAAAAACAACTCTTTCCAAATGTTACTCACCAGCTGGTAAGAACGAGAAGGGTGCAGCTAAAAACAACTGGAGAGAACTTTGTACCACAAGCAACTCAGATGGAGAAAGAGAGAAAAAGACAAAAAAATAAAAACATTCAAAATAAGATCTTTTTGAAGAAAATGTTCTTCTTCTCTTGCAACACGTCCGATGATGACATGCACGATTACGTGCCGTGCTTCTACTCTGCAAATGTGAATATGCCATGCATTTGCTGTATATTATGCATGATGCACTTTTCCTGCTCAGGAGTGTCAAAGACATTTTAGTTCAAGTTCAGTCTGTGGTTTGTGAGGCCGGATTGGAGCCTCTAGCGAGTCGGTTTTGGCCCACAGGCCTTACTTTTGACACTCCAGGCCATGGTTCTCCATTTCGCCAATTGGAAGAAAAAAAATCAATAACCATTACTTAAGAAGAATTTCTTCCTTGCTCCTTGATGTTGTCGATATGGAGATGTTGAATTAATATTTCATTATTGACACCAAGGTGCGTCTTTGTCTTATAAAGACCAAGTAAACTGGAAAAAGTGTCACATTGATGGCAGAAGGGATTATTTCGGAAGTGTTATTACAAAGCTATTCAGTCATTACATCCAAAACATCATTCAGCACCATGCTGCCGGCATCAAACATGCAGACAGAGTCATAAATGACAATCATTAGCAAGAAGATGAACAAGACGTTCTGCAACAGATGGTACGCTTCCCCCTCGGAGGCGAGATCTCCACATCATGAAAACAGTATGAGAACAAATGAAAAGACACAAACCATTGAAACAGGCCAAAATCCACAAAACAAGTTTGGAAAACCCAACAAAATTTTATAAATGCAAAAATTATTTCATCATTTTGATTTCTAATGACACGTTAACAGGGCAATGATTGGAAACACTAAACTTCTGTTGAATTTTGGGATTTCTGTTTACGCAGTGTTTTGAAAACACCTTCCAAGGTGGAAGACGGCAGAGAGCGCTGCTACTGTGCATGCCCACTACCGCCATAGTAAATAATTCTGCACATGCTCAGTAGATGGACAATAACAACAATGTTTACCTCCAGAGTGTCATGACTCCCAGTCCATGTTCACCTGGAACTTCGTGGTTTGATAGTTGACAGTCACAATAATAACAATCCAACTTGGTCAGCTGTCCTTATGAATGTCTGTATACTCAGATTGTTCATGTTTAGCATATTGTTATCTTCTGTGTGTGGTTTCATGACAAAAACAAACAACAGCGGCAACCCGTGGGCTGACATGCAAACCTATATCATTTTGAATGTTTCTGCCGTTTCCGTGTAAATATGAAATATTCATGAAACAAAAATGAACAAAACAGGGTGTTTTAACTTGAAACCTCATTGTGTAAAGGGGGCTTATATTGACTCAGTATTGTAATTCGAGGTCGAGGGTGGATGAAGCGGATAGCACAGGGTTCCACATGGCAAATGTTTCAAGCCCACACTAAAATCATAACAAGAAGTGTAAAGACAAAATGAGCAAAACACAGAGAAAAGAGCAGAAATGAACAAACAGGCAGGTTGCTGGTCAGAAGAGGTTATCCACGGATGGACGGGCAGATGAAGTGATGGAGAGACGCCTGGTTTGAGCAAAGCCAGAGTACCAGCCGCAGAGCCAGGGGTGGGAGCAAGCCAAGCCCGGGAGCTGCAGCCCAGCCCCGGGTCAGTCTGCTCCAAACTCCCCCACTGATCTCCACCCAATTAGCATGGAGTTCCATCTGCTGCCTGGAGTGACACACACACACACACACACACACACACACACACACACACACACACACACACCAACACACACACACACACAGCCATGCAGGTACTAACTGGTTGCGACCCCCCACACCACATTCCTGGCAACTTTTTGGTAGGTGGGGGCGTCTTCAGAGCTCAGACTCATCTTCATGAAGGTCAGCATGAGCAGGACGGCGAGACACAGAAGACCCAGGACCACGTCACCGACTCTGGCATCCGGGATCTTGGAGAAGGTGTAATACACCTCTAGGAAAAACTGTTGCGGGACGCCGTGAATTCCCAGAATATTCTACAAACAGGAGAAACCGGTTATGTTATAAACAATACAAGTAAATAAAAAGATTGGCATCGTACACCCAAGTTAGGAATTTGTGTGTGTGTGTGTGTGTGTGTGTGTGTGATTCTCACTTTGACCTGGCCAAAACCAATTGTTACTGCAGCAGCACAAGTGAAGCCTTTTATAACAGGATAAGAGATGAAGTCTAGCAGAAAACCTGCAGAATCACAAAAACCGACAAAGGCTTTGTTCTAAGGTTCAAAACTTGAAAACCCAAATATAAACATTGTAGGCCGTTCAGTTTCACAGATTTGAAAGTGAATCCATGTTAAAACAATGTGTCCCATTTTTATTGTTACTTCGAAGCTATTTGGTTCACAAGTTCTAACTTAAGAAGATTCACAAGTTTGTCCTGTAACCTCCAGCCCCCTCACCTAATCTCAGCAATGCCATTGCAGCCTGGATGAGTCCACAGAGGAGGGTGAGCAGGACGGCCCGGTGTGGCTGACCCCCAACCAGAGAGGAACACAGGAGGGACATTATGGCCGTGGGACCCAGAGTCACGTCCTTGGAGGTCCCCAGGAGGGTATAGATGAAACCCCCCATGAAGGCGGAGTAGAGGCCGTACTGTTGACACACACACATAAGCTACATTAAACACATGACTTTTGTCGTGCCTGTAATGCTCCAGTCACCCTGAACAAACAGCGTAAATAATCCAAAACAAAGAAAAAAAACATTTGATACTGCAAATTCACTGTTTAGTGAAGATATATCTTAATAGGATATGAAGATATACTAATTATCATATGTGACACAACATCACTACTCCACATAACTGTTAATGATCTCATGTTTCATGGCATATACAAGTCCGTTCAGAATACTAACAAACATGTTATGAACTGCAACTAATGTCAGACTACTTCCTCATCATCTATTTTGGAGAAGTTCTGCCCTCGAAGTATTCCTGGTTTAGATCAAAGGCTCTAAGGGCTTTGAGGTGTGGTGTTTGCATGTTCTTCCTGTGCATTTGTAAATCTTCCAAAAAACATGCGTTAGAAGTTAACTGGTTATACCGTACCTCTGGCCACAGTCGGTGGGGATCAGCTGCTGCCCCCCAATGGAAAGTATTAAAGTATTGAGTGAGCGCTTTGCATTCACACCTGCACAGGAAGTCCAGCCACTTCAGCATAAGCCAGCGCCTGCGGGACAGTCGTGAGCCCCACGGTGAGGCCGGCTAGGACGTCCATTTGCAGCCATTTCCAGTTGTACCGCGGCAGCCAGGAGAGGATGGGCAGCCAGGCCTGCAGGGTGCGGTAGGAGCAGCAGCGCCGGGCCGGCGCTCCTCCCAGCAGAGGCTGGTCCATCGCTCTGTTGTTAGAAGTGCAGGCCAAGTGCAGGGGAGGACGACAAACTCATGGAGATTAAAACCTCTTTTCCAAGAGTGACCTGGCCAAGACAGCAGTAAATATAGTTACAACAATACACACAGACTATGTTATAGTCAGTCATACACTCAAGGTCATTAGTCTTTTAGCAGTCATGCAAGTTATGCATGATTGCAGGATAAAAACAATCCACGCAAAACTGAGCCATTTCTTCAAAGGTATTCCGCAATGTATAATACAACAACAAAAGTCAAGAACCCTTCAGCAGCCACAAAAGAAATGTCTGGACTGAAATGTTGAATGGATCTCATGTGGTCCTCCTAAAAATCAAATGCTAATAACAGCAACATGTAGTCACAGGCTATATAACAGAAATGGTACAAATGAGTGAAAATTACAGCGAAAACACAAAACAAGTTAAACAACTAAACTTGGGAATGTGAGATTAACACAGAAATAAAATAAATAATGAAAACATCTGCAAAAACACACATTATTGGAGGTACAAAAAAAAAAGAAGAAATCGCAGAAATTCATGTATCCTTCAGAGTCCTTCTGTAAAGCAGGGTGGTTTTATAAATGTTTCAGTGTTAATCAGTTGTTCATTACACATCTGTTTACAACCTGATCTGTCACAATAACTGTCACATCAGGAGACAATCATATGACATGTTACTGATTTGCACACATGCACTTAACAATCCTGAGGTCCTTTTTTCTCCTTCACAACTCCTGACAGGCTACAGTATGTGAGCAGCGAGGTCCTGCTGGGGGAAACGGGTTCATACCAAAACACAATACTGACACTGGCTCAAGGAGCAGAGGAGAACAAAACTCTACTGGAAAGGAACAGAACAGAGTTCAATAAAGCTGAAAGTTATCAAAGAAACAACTGAAAAGACAATAAGATCTGACGGAGGTGAACAGATATCGCAACGTAGAATAGAAAAGAATACAATAGAAGAGAATGCGCCTTACGGGAGAATAGAATAGAATAGAATAGAATAGAATAGAATAGAATAGAATAGAATAGAATAGAATAGAATAGAATAGAATAGAATAGACAGGTAAATGACTATAACACAATATAATAGAGCTTTAACATGCTTTCCCCGACAGAATGACAATTACCAAAAACACTTAAAAAAAACCAGAACAGGGGATAGAATAGAGTACAACATGCATGCACAGAATGAGTCATAGAAGAGAAAAAGAATGAAACATCATGGAAAAGCCTGAAATACCAGTAATTATTAGAACCATACACCCGAGAGGGGGAACAAACAGACAGTGGTACAAAACAGAGAATAAAAAAAGACCTCAATAGAATTAATGTTTATCTGACAGAATAGAAATGATCAAAAGCACGTGCTTTGGGGTGAAAAGATAAAATACAAAAGAACTTAAATAGATGATAATAGAGTAGAATAGAATTCAGTTTCTTCCAATTGAATGAAAATGATTAAAACATGCCCCTTAGAGTGAAAAACAGATATTAAACAAAAAGAAAAAATATTAAAATGGAATGCCAGTGGCACTGGACGTGTCAGGAATATCATGCACCTTCAAGTATAAAGAAAGATAATTGAATAAAAGACAATAGATCATTTCATGTCAGTAAAAATAAGACACTGGCATAGAAGACATTAAGAATAAAATGGAGCATTCTTTAATGGGTTGGACATGATAAAGAAAAGAACACTTAAAGCAATAGAATAGAATAGAATAGAATAGAATAGAATAGAATAGAATAGAATAGAATAGAATAGAATAGAATAGAATAGAATAGAATAGAATAGAATGGAATCTCACCCCGGGACATTATCTGGGCTCTCTGCTGTGATTCTCAGCTGATCTTTGCTTCATACTTCTCTTTAAAAACCACTTCCTAAAAACATTTCTCCCATGAAGCGCAAGTCTGTGGATCCGGGTTTGTCTCGTCATGTGACTCCAGTCGTGTGACCATAAGTGGGCGGGGCTTAAAGTTGTTTAGGGAAATCGTTAGACGTGAGTGGAGTGGGTTTCAAGTGGACTCTTTCTTTCACTCTGACCGCTAAATTCAAGTTTTTCCATTAAGATGCGACGGTTCTTGTTCACATTCTCGTCTTACGGTGACTCTTGTGTTATCCTGAAGACTTAAATCATGTTGTCTGGAGTCTTTGTTCTGCTTTTTGCTTCTTGTTTTGTCGGAGAGTCAAAGAGAAGAAATGTCCTTCTGATCATTGGTGAGAAAAAGTTTTACATTTCAGTAAAATTCACATCACTGGAAAAGTTAAAATACCATATTCATAACGTTTATACTAGTTCAATTGAGCCATTACTTTAGTTAAACCAACTAAAACATCATAATAGTTTAACACATGAGTGTAATAATCGTTCAGGCTGTTTAATAACATTTATGGAATAGCAGTCTATGTTCAAAATACAACTTCCACAGTGCTCAAACTCTCCTAAAGCCGTATAGCTTGGATATTATTGATTCAATATTATATGCACATGTACGCAAATATACATGTCTGAGAGTGGGTAAAGATGACAGCTTGTAAAATTGTGGAAAGAAAAGATGGGAAAAGCACTGAACACTTATACTCAAGTACGACTACTTTATACATTGAAAAATAAAAGTGTTTTTAAGGACTCATTTCAGAAACTACTTCAAATATTGCTTCCTTTTTAACTGTATATAATTCCTTTGTCAGTTAAAGGCATTTGATTATATTTTTCAAATTGAATTTATTGTAAATGTGACAAAAGATATTGTGATGGAGTAAGCTTTATTGCAAGGATATTATTGTAATAGTTACAACAGCTGCAGATTTGTTTAAAGGCATGCAACTTTCCCAGGAAGTAGTATACCTTTTATTTCCTCGTATTCCATCCAAATCCCAACAGTTCTTATTCACACTACCAGGCATTAAAATATGTGCATGAGTTTTGGTTGAAGCTGTGAGAGGCTAAAAGTTATAAAAAGAACACACACATTGTCTTTCCTCTCTTCCAGCTGATGATGCAGGTTTTGAGACGGATGTTTACAACAACTCTGCGGTCCAGACGCCACACCTTCACTCTCTGGCTCAACGCAGTGTTGTGTTCAGCAACGCTTTCACATCTGTCAGCAGCTGCTCGCCCAGCCGGTCGGCCATCCTCACCGGACTGCCACAGGTAACACACACACACACACACACACACACACACACACACACACACACACACACACCACTCATTTGTGCATGAAGTACTGAGCTGTGTGTGTTCTTTGTTTTCAGCATCAGAATGGCATGTACGGACTTCATCAAGGGGTTCATCACTTTAACTCATTTGACGAAGTGCAAAGTTTACCTCTGCTCCTCAACAGGGCCAATGTGCACACAGGTACTATTTTTTTTTTATCATTCAAGGGGTCTTATTATTGCAACACTTTTTGCTCCTTACACCTTTTTCAACACCTTCACATGGTGTTGTTGGTCCAAAAACATTATATTCAAAATGTATTGCCCCGAATCCAGATTCTCTTAAATTTTCCTTCATTTTAATATTGGATCATAACAGTTGCATTCAGAATCTCCTGTGTCTCTGAGAGCTGGCCTTGCTCCACCCACACATCCCCATCTTGGAAAGAGGATGAAGAACTTTCTCTCGTGGTGCCATGTGCCAGAGCAGAGCTGCCTAACTGTGGGGGGAGTCAAAGGGAGGGCCAACGTTGATTCTAATTGGCTAAACCCATGATGCCACAACATAGGGTTTGATTTCTGATTGGCTCGTTAGAGCCACACACTTTTGAAAACTGAAACAAGTCAGGAAGAGAGAGGACAGATTTTCTTCACTTCTAGGTCGTCATTCCAGGTATGGGGACAATTATTACTGTTGGAAAACCATTAGAAAGTGAATTTTGCATAATATGACCCTTTTAAAGAGAAAGTGTGTCATGAACAAGATGTGACACAAATCACAAAAACATAAGCAGTTACACAAATGGCCTGTCGCTGAACACATAAATACACCACTGTGATAAACTGCTTTAAAGTAAGAACACTGAAAATTAGCTGTCCAGGTGTGCCTGCCCTGAGTAGTTTCCATTGAGTTAGCTCCTCAAGTAGGAGCAAACACTTCATGGATCCATTCCAGGAGAAACTGCCTGGTGACCTGACTCTTTCTGTCATCCTTTCAGGTGGCAGACAATTTGCTTTTCATAATGTGGTTTTGTTTAAACACACGAGACACAAGCAAAGTCTTCCCTTGCTTTATCTTATCTGTTATTTATCGTCTCTTTATATCACTCCCTCTCTTTCCCCTCCTTCTCCTTCCCTCAGGTATAATTGGAAAGAAGCACGTCGGTCCAGGACCCGTCTACCCATTTGATTTTGCTTTCACGGAGGAGAACAACTCAATCCTGCAGGTCGGGAGGAACATCACCCGAATCAAACTCCTGGTCCGCAAGTTTTTCCAGCTCCACAAAGAGGGAGTCTCGCTTCGAAGGAAGAAAAGAAGTGGTGAAGACCACCTAACGGAAGAGGACACGCCATTTTTCCTTTACGTGGCCTTCCATGACACTCACCGATGTGGACATTCACAGCCTCAGTACGGAGCCTTCTGTGAGAAGTTTGGGAACGGTGAGATGGGGATGGGCAGGATCCCCGACTGGACGCCCGTGTATTACACACCTGATCAAGTAAAGGTTTGTGATGGATTTAGTATTGTCTTGTTTGAGAAAGAATTCCACAAACATGGTTGTTCGAAGGACAGGGTGGAATACTGGTTGGCACATTCTTCTCACGGTTTCAGCCCAGGTGGAGGCTTTTTGTCCTGAGAGTGGTTGGATTTCTTTGACTTTCCTCTAACCGCTCCTCCACTGTGAACTTTGAAAGTTATTGACTCCTTGAAAAATGTAAATCCTTACGGGCACAAAAATGTAAATGATTTGATTTTGATCACATTTTTACAAATGTGCTCATTTAATTCAAAACTATCATGACAGATATTTTCTGAAACCTTAAAAAGTTAAGAAAAAAATTAACATTAATATATTACTTTATATGGAAAATGATTGTCTAATAACTGTCTGGGCCTTTTCACATAATCAAATATTTATGGTCACTGAGAGTAAAAAGTCCAACTGAATTATGTAACCTATAATGTTTAAGCTGGAACCATTTGTATCACTCTGTAACCCTGAAGTGGTTCTCCGTAACTTCACACGTTTCACATATTTCTTGAATCACATCTTTTATAATTTACAACATATACTGAAGTATAAAGATGTAATATTAGCCAGAAGTAGAACTACAATAAGTCACGAATACTGATTTTTTAAAAAACTAAATATTTTTATTATTTGCATACTTATTTGTCACCATTTATGCAAATTCTGACATGTTATCTCAGTGTGGTGAAACACATATAAAAGACTCTGATCTTAAGCTCATGTTAATCAACGGGGTTTTATTTCACAAACTTCAGGTTCCTCCATTTGTGCCGGACACACCCACAGCCCGAGCGGACCTGGCTGCGCAGTACACCACAGTCAGCAGGCTGGATCAGGGTACCCCACACTACTTACACACACTCACAAGAATACCTGCAGATGAGAAAAGAAATGGGAAGTACAACTAATTATTTCCTGTCTCATAACACTATAATCTTTGTTTAAGTTGATATTCTTAACGTGTGTTTTCGTTCACAGTTTGTCTTTATGGTTTAGTTTCATTGAAATAGAAATGCAAGTGAAGTCAATATCTGAAAGTTTGAACAATGTCATTTTAACAACAATGGTATTTGTAATTCACTTCATTTCTAAATGAACTCACTTGAACTGTCGTTTAAACGGAGCACAGACTGAAGACTTGTCAAGGTATCTCACGGGTTTCGCAGGCACCTCTGTCAATGTTTTTTCTACTTGCTACTATATGAGACTTGTTTGTTACTTTTCACCTGATTCCAGTAAAAACACCTTCACTTTCTCGCATCACGCTCAAGACGTCGGGTCGCAGATTTCACATCAGAGGAGACGTAGGTTTTTAACAAACCAGACACGGCACTGAACTGTGGAGAACTGCACCACAAGTATAGAAAATACTACACTTTGTATTTGAACATTTCAAAGGATGCCATTTGTTAAGAAACTATGCCTCTGATACCAAGAACAACTACCTGTTCAACCTAAATGATTGGAACAATCATAAATCGAAACAATCATGTCTATATTACTTTAAGCTTCTTCACTCTGTGGAGCCACAGTGAATCATGTGATTTAACACAAGTTGTATGCGTCCTGACTCAACCCTCCTCATTCAGCCGAGCTTCAGCAGCAGCACAAGATGACACAGAAAGGCTCTCCGACTTCTGTTTATGTAACAGTGGGCTTTCACAGAGCAAACCCCGGTCAGCTTTTGGAGGTTAAGAATGGGATTCGCACCAGCAAACATTTGATCCTTTTGCACACCAGTTCTTTCTAAAATAATTTCTTTGTGAATACACCTCAAAAGATAAATAGAATTTAAAAAGTAGCCTTTCATGATGTTACAAAAACAGTTTTATTTATTCAACTCAATTAGCACAAACCAGAAAAGTCCCAATAATGGCTATTGTTTATGTTTTCATACACATCTCACACTTTCTCATCGTTTGTTACTCCTACTTTTTGATTGGTTTCACCGATTGTTTCTGTTCCTGTGTAGGTATTGGACTGGTCCTTCAGGAGCTCAGAGAAGCCGGTTATGAGAACGACACTCTGATCATCTACAGCTCTGATAACGGCATCCCCTTCCCAAACGGAAGAACCAACCTGTATCGCTCTGGGACGGCAGAGCCGATGCTGGTGTCTTCTCCAGAGCACAGGGAGCGCTGGGGAGAGACCAGCCAGGCCTACGTCAGCCTGCTGGGTGAGACACGCTGCAGAGTGGAGGAATCTGCTCCTCCACGTCAACCTTAATGTCAAGATGATTCATCAGTTTAGCTCAGTGTCCCCTTATGATTTATGAGGTGTTCAGCTGGAGATTTACAAAAAGGGAGGTTGGATGTGTTAAGCTGGTTTATTAAAGGAACCACAAGAGGGAGACATTAAAACAAGGCATGAATAGCATCACTCCGAGCACACACTCCGAGGTCTTCAGTTCATCACAGGGACTGACGAACCACACAGACAGATAAAACACGCTTATATTCACATCCACTGGCAAGATGTCAGGGTTAACAGTTAGATTCAAACATGTATTTGGACTCAGGTAGGAAACTGGAATACCCAGAGTAATCGTGCAAAACACACAGAAAAGCTTCCAAGCGCATTCTTGAACCGGGCATTTCCTCCTTGTGATCTTCTCCACTGCCCACCCTTCTACAGCGCGGAGCAGCACCGTCACAAGCAGAGCTCAGAAAAATGCAAACAAATCAAATAGAAGCTCCAGAATTACACAAACATTTTATAAACATGTAGTGAATTTAAAATGCAACTTTTTGAATAAATCCTGAATCTAAAACAAGCAAATGAATTTATTTTGCTGTTTGCAGTTCTCCAAAGAAATTCACTCCAAGATGTGAACTTTTCAGTTATGAACTGACTCTTTATGGTTTCCTTAAATATTTAATCAGTACACACAGGCTTTTTATGAATATTAGCTTAAATGATCAAATTTTCATTTGGCTTGAATAATAAAATATTTAGCATTCAGAAGATTAGATGCAAGATGTTTTTTCAATGTCTTCTATTATTGTTGTTTTGGTTTCTGCAGACATCACCCCCACCATTCTGGACTGGTTCTCTGTTTCCTACCCATCCTACAGCCTCCCCGGCAGCCCCTCCACCCCGGTGCAGCTCACCGGGCACTCTCTGCTCCCAGCTCTGGTTTCTGAACCCACCAGCTGGCACACTGTCTACTCCAGCCAGTCGCTGCACGAGGTCACAACCTACCCGCCACCGCCACAAGTTTTTAAAAACTCCTCTGAAAACAATCCAAGCCCTGACTGACTCTCTGTTTTCCAGGTGACAATGTACTACCCGACTCGCTCGGTCCAGCACGGGGCATATCACCTCCTCCACAACCTACACTACCTCATGCCCTTCCCCATCGACCAGGACCTGTACGTGTCTCCCACCTTCCAGGACCTGCTGAACCGCACCCAGCTGCAGCAGCCCACACACTGGTTCAAAACCCTGCAGCAGTATTACTACAGAGAGCGCTGGGAGCTTTACGACACCAGGTCAGTGAACGCTGCTCTACGATCAGCCGTAACATTATGACCACCCACCGGTGAAGTGAATATCACAGGAGGGTGGTGTGTATCAGGTAGGGAGCAAATCTTTTCCTTTAAAGTTGATGGAAAATTAGCCCGTATAAAGATTTGAGTGTACATAGAAAAGGATCCCAAGTAGCATGAAATGATTTCACTGAGCCTCTTCTTGGAAATCTAAGTCTTTGGAGCTTCAAGTTATAAAGTACCTCATGAACCCAGCGGGAATGCGCAGGGGAGCTAAGGAGCTTCCAGTTGAGGAGAATCAGTCAGCGGGTCCACAGGATGGAGAATGTCAAAGCCTAAACATCTTTCCTTTTTATGTTAAATTCAGAGTGAGCATCTTTGAGTGTGAAACTGTTTGAATAACTAAAAGCGGCTTCACTGACACAGGACCGACCCACTGGAGATGAGGAACCTGGTGTCTGACCCATCGTTCAGCGCTGTGCTGGACAGTCTGAGGCAGAGCCTGCAGAAGTGGCAGTGGGAGACGGGCGACCCCTGGGTCTGCGGACCAGACTATGTCCTCGAGGACAAACTCGAGCCACACTGCAGGCCACTCTATAATGGACTCTGATGGACTCTAATGGTACTTTTACTCATCTTGATTGGTAGGGTGTTTGCACCCTTGAGGGCTACATACATGACATTTATTTGTATTTCTATTTTTGTATGTCAATGCTGCTGTTAATAAACAATCTCTGGAGCCTTAATTCATAACATTGTTATCATGAGCAGTATCCTTCCTCTTTCAGTTACTGGATAATTTCATCTTTCAAGCCGGTAATCTTTCTTATCTTTTACTTTACACTTTGGAGCATCATCTAGACCCAGACTGAACCTGTCATTGGAGAGCATCTCCATATATGTGCACAATGCACCTTGATCTGCTGTTATTCAGTTTATTACTGAGTTGGAGATTAGTAAACCAGTTATACCAGCAGTAGCGTTCATTAACTGGAAGGATGGAAAATCAAATTGTTTGGGTTCTTGGGAGTATTGTGTACAAATCTATTTACAGAATGAAGGTTAAAGACACAGAGTGACTTATTTCAAATACATACACAGATGAAAGATGACCACAAAATGATACAAGTTTCTTTAAAAAGACACAATATGGCCACAAAGTGACTCTGTATTAACACGAAGATTCACAAAATTAATCATAAAAGCCAGAATGGACACAGTGTTCAAACCAAGACAGCAAAGAAAAACAAAATGGAAACAGAGAGACGTGAAATGACTAGAAAATGGTTACAATGGTCAGAAAATGCACATAGAAGGACAGACAATGAGCACAAGACACTAAAGCCCATACTGAGATATGAATATATGTATTCAGAGACTCAAAGTAGATGCAATAACCACAGATAACAAAAACAAAAATACCTTGATAACAAAAGGACACAAGATGACCATGAAGCTGTAGAAAATGACCACAAAATGACCTGAAAGACAGTGGAGGGACAAAAATAGACATGGTTACAAAAATGGTTACAAAAGTCACAAAACAACCACAATTACACTGAAAAAGCCCACAGACTGCAGCAGTAAATGTGTAGAAACATTAGAAAGAAAAAACAGTAAATGCTGAATAGTCACAAAATGATGAACGAAAAAAAAAGAAAAAGAAATGATACTCCCAGAAACACGAGTACCACCAAGGATACAAAACAAGTATAAATTAACACTAATTGACCACAAATTACATAAAACGATTATGAATACTGTCGATAAAGAAGCAAAACAAAGCATTATAAAACTACCTAAAAAAAAAAGATGCTAAAACAAAACCTTCACAAAAAGACAGAAAGCTAAATTTACATACCTTCAAAATTGCTAGATAATTCCATAAAATGAGAATATATCCACAATGAGCAAAAACAAAACAAAACAATAACACAGTGACACACGAGAAAATAAGATGCACAAAAAAGACCAAAGAGATAGAAAACATTAAGTCAAAGATGGATTTTCTCATTTGGTCTCAATACTTTCAGTCATTACTTGATTAAATTGTTATAGAAAATAGAATAAATTACCATTTAGAATAGCTCAATATTATATTATAGAATAGCTTCTAGTTTTTTTCTCGTTTCATCACTTCTCTGCACATTTCTTTCAACTGGTCAATTATCTCACTGAAAATCTGTGAAATATTGTTTCTGGACCTCTGCTTCACTATATTATATATTCTCACCCTGAATATGGTAAGAAGTATAAGAATTATGTTGATTCAACTTCAAAACCGTTGGTTTTGAAGAAACATGAAGAAAGGCGCCCAAGACACTTTTCAGATAAAGGTGTGAAATATAGAAAAATGCTAACTCAAAAGACAAGGTAAATTTTTTGCAAATAAGAAATACATTTGTAGAACATTAATACTAAAAAAAACATTTACAATCCAGAAAAAAATGCATTTTTCGCTATAAATGTCTGAAATATGGGTGTTTTTGGTCGTTTCTTTACTGTCAAGCTAATTTTATTACATAATCTTGGTATAAAATTGCATCTATTCCCAATTGTGGGGACTTATTGAATACGTTTCTCAAAGTGTTAATGGCCCCATTCGGTGTAGTTTTTCTGGAGGATCTTAACTTTTCATTGTTCACATCTAGAATTGTAATCCCTTTTGATCCTGATCACAAAGGGAAAGACGTGTGTAAAGTTTGCTTTCCATTCAGCACCACAGATGAAGACTTTAATAAAACAAATAAAGGGGCGAAAAAAACGTGGAGCAAGTGAACATTAAAATACAGATTTCATTATTTGTACATTTGGTTTAATTATTTTCATTGGAGCCAAAGGTCAAACAAGAGTTACTTGTGTTAAATACGTCCGTTTTTATGTTTAAATGATCTTTTGCTGTTGCTAAATCTAAGTTTAGCGGCATTAAAAACGCCATGTCTGGTTATCTGCATATCTTTATGTTTTGACTATTTGCGTCAGAGTCGACTGAATGTTAATCCATCTCATTTTGACCTCTTTGACCGCGTCACGCCAGAGATGACGTCCCTGCGCCTCTCCAGCCCCCGTGCGCCACACACACATTACCCACAACCATCAAACACGGATCAATACCGATCATTATCCTCCCACCTCGTCTCTGATTTGACGAGCGCCTTTGGGTCACGATAACGTCCGCCACTCGGCCTATATAAGCAGCAAAAAGTTTTCGGAACAGCATCAAAGCAAAAGTCACTGACAGATTAAACAAGCGCGCCACGCCTTCTCCTCCTCCTGCGTAAAAAGTGCCAAGACGATCCCAGACATGGAGAGGTCGGTCAGGTTTGCCGTTGTGTGCGTCGGAGTCTCTCTGCTCATCTCCTGCCATTCAGTCGAAGCCTGGTACAAGCAGTCAACCGGGCCCAGCTACTACTCGGTGGGTCGCGCCTCCGGTTTGCTCTCTGGCATCAGGAGATCACCGTACGTCCGGAGGTCTGACTCCGAAGAGACGCTGACGGACGACGGGGAGACTGTTGGTAACAACGTGATTGCGGACGCCAACAGGCAGATATCCATCCTCAAAAGCATGGTGAGTTCACATCAAATCTAAAACTTTAATTCTTTTTATACACAAGGAAAAAGAGTCGTGCGTAAAGTTTGCTTTCCATTCAGCACCACAGACCAAGACTTCAGAAAAAAGAAAACAAAACTTATGACAATTAAACATTGAGACAGTCAGATCTAACTATTTATAGCTTCTTTATTTATAAATGACTTAAACTAAATTGGGAAATTGGCAACAACTGCGTGCGTAAAAGTGGAAAAATTGCTGCGCGCGGTGATGTCAAATCCCAACTAAACATCATCAACATCATCAACATCATAAATTATAGAAAACATAAAACTTAGAGCAGAACATGGAATTACGTGAAAATTACTGAGCAATGAGGAAAGAATGCATCAATTAACACAATAAAACAATGCGATGAAGATTTTTAAAAAGTTCCGCATCAGTCTTTCCCCGCAAAATAATCAATTTGAATGCAAGTAGATTTCTTGTCATAAATATATAACTGCGTGTTTCTTTTCTTTTTATAGGCCATCTGCGTGAAAGACATCTCTCCCAACCTGAAAAGCTGCGAGCTGCTGCGGGACGGGACGGGCACCTTCCAGTGCAAAGCGGACGTCTTCCTCACCCTGGACTCCCTGGACTGCCTGTCCGCGTGAGTCCCGGTCGGGCCGCGCGGAGAGGAGTCCCCGTCCTCCTCCTAGTCCCGGAAAGAAAAGAAAGAAGTAAAAAAAAAAAAAAAAAAACCCAACACAAATAAAGGAAACAAACGAGGACGGATGACTGTGGAGGATGGATGGATGATTGCGCACAACCATCGTCGACGACGGACCGCTGCAGACTCTGAATGTGTTCTTGTTGAAAAAGAAAACATACACACACATACGTCGTTCCGTTTTTTTTCTCATTTGTTTCATAGACAGAAAAAACACGAAAAAAAAATCAGTGCGAGAGATGTTAGTTGAAACTTTTTTCTTTCCATCTTTACTGTTTAACCCTTGAAATGTACCTTCGTTGCAAAACTGTATTAAATGTCTGTAAAGTTGATTGCAGAGCAAATTCCCTGGAAAGTACTTTGATTTATTTTATTTATTAAAACGAACAAACACTGAATTTGTTGTGTGGTCTACATTTTTCTTTCAATCTTCATCTACTAAAGATAAAACAATGTCTTTCAACTTTTCACAGAATCGAAATTGTGAGAACGTTTCGTTTAAGGAATTTGTAGAGCAGTGCACAAATAACAGTGAGAACATAGTGAGAAATAAAGTCAAGAAATTGGGCAAAAAGCACATTTTATACAAGTAAAAACAATAATTTTATACCACACAAACAATTCCATCTCTTAAGGCACTTGAGTTTCTCCATCGGACTGCATCAGTCATTTCCATATCTCATGACGAGTGGCATCCAATCACTGGTGTGATAGCAGTCAGTCGCTCAGGGGGGCCGTCATAACATACTCCAGCAGAGTTTAATGCCACCCAGATCTCGTACAAAAGCCACCATTCCACTCCACAAAACAAGGATGATGCCTCCATAAACGGTAGAAGAATAATCGACAGATGCTTCGGGGATAAATGTCTTTTGTTAATACGTTTCCATTTCATTTCCAGTCTTCAGTTTTCCAGCTTCACTGCTGACAGGTAACATAGTGAACGAATGAAGAGGCGGGTTAAAAGGACATCAAATAAACACAAACAGTGATCACCACCTCATTAGAAGGACGTGACGCACAAGATCTGCACGGTGGAGACACATTGATGGATGAGTGGAAAACACATGATGGTATGCATGAGTGAACGCCACGCTGAGGAGGTTAACGAACAAACAGTAAATCCTCACCCCCTCACACTGATCAAGACACAAAGAAATGGCACCAGTCTTCTTAAGAGCAGTCACCGGGGGACAGTATCGATACCCTTTACTTTTAACACAAGCTTTGAGAATAAAGACAACTCTTCAACTTCTATGTGTTTCTCAGGGCTCAAAATCAAAAGACACACAATTTAAAACTCAGCACAGATCATCTGAGCTCCCAGGCTGCTGCTGTAGGGAAGCACACGTCACGTGGATGAGCTTCATCTGCTGCATGACGCCTTTTTGTGCCATTTCAGGCTTTTTTAAACGAGATGTCCAGATTTCAGAGGTTTCTCCTCCCGGCCGTCACAGGAGGGACACCGCCTCCAGGTTCTCCTTGATAATCGTGTCCATGACCACCTGGAAGACCACCTGGATGTTGGAGGTGTCCGTCGCCGTGGTGAAGTGATGGTATATGAGTTTGCTCGGTGTAGCGTTGAGCGAGACGAAGGTGGCGGCAATGAAGCGGGCGGCCGAGTCCACGTCACAGTCCGCACCTGAACGAGAGGTGAGAGGGGAAACCGTCAGAGGAAAACATCAGGCTGTTTCTCCAGCAGATACTCTATCGCTGCAATACGGGCAGTGTGGTGCGCAATGAATTAGTACCTGACTGGCTGTTCATGAAGATTTCTTAATAAGAAGAACGTAGAGGTAATAATGTTGCTGTGACACATTAAGCAAAGCTTAAGCTGTCAGCACTGTGACTCCTGATCAATGATTCACTCATTAAGTTCAGCTGAAGTTACATCATAGCTGGACTTTGAATGGTGATGCACACACTTTATTTCAGTCTCTTTGGGTTTTTTAGTTGCTTTAAACTTCACACATTTTCCACAAGGAGCAGACAATACAAGTTAGGCAGCCATGTAGAACTCAGGTAACACAGATTCCGAGACAAATGAAAACGATAAACTGCATCAATAACCAACCCAAGATAAACATCTAGCATACAGAAAATTGGTATAAACGTGTTTATTTCCACCACAGATACTGTGTTGTCAGACTGATGCTGACATAACTTACAGTGGGAGATGTTTAATGTTGCCGTAAGGAAGATGGACTCAGGCCCCATTTACATATCAGCGTTTCATATGACAACACCTCATCCATCAAAACAAAGTGCAGTGTTGACACTGCAGCAGCAGAAACGCTGACAACGATGTAGTTAGTCTGCCGGGCCATGGG
>OMNM01035170.1:0-13789 GCA_900302745.1 Parablennius parvicornis | reverse complement strand
CATGGGCCTGCGTGTTTCCGAAATCAACCTGTGCTCCTTCGCCGAGAACGAGGCCGCGCCGGCTTTTCTTTCGCTTTCCGTGTCCTCGTTTTCCTCACAGCCATCGGAGTCTATGAGAACTTCCTCCTTGACGGTGACACCCGATGCATCGCTGTGCTGGTGCCTCGCCGCGGGAGATCCAGAGCAGATCGGATCTCGGTTCGAGCTGACCTGGATAGAGTCCGACGGCTCGTGCAGCGCGCGTTTCTGAGCGGCTTTCGTTTGAGTCTGCTGCAGCGCGCACGCCGTGACCGTCAGCCCCGCCCAGCCCGAGTTCATCTCCGCAGACTCTGAGGTTTTCTCCTGCTGCTCCTCCGAGAATCCGAACACGGATCGAGTCTGCAGGTCCTGGTTGATGGCGTTCATCAATAAGCTGTCATTATTGTCTTGCGTGTGTCTTGATTGTGCTTCTTCCATCTCAGGAGTTTTGTCCATTTCGGGTTCTGGTTCATCTGGAAAAACAATCAGAATAATTAGATTCTCAACTTTTTTCAACCCTGTTTTAAAGTTGATGATTTTGATCTAAACCAGTTACACACCGTCTAAAGAAGCGCTCCATCGTCCCAGAAGAAGCGAACAAGACGGCTTATCGAGTCCTTCCTCCTTCATATCCACAAGTGGAAGCACGTCTTCGTTTTCACTCGACTGAAGAACACAAACACCACGTTAAGAGAAAAGGAATTTTAGGCAATAAGTAAAGCATGACCAATGCGAAGTACAACAAAGCAAGTTAAACATATAAAAGATACTTTTGCAAATCTACACGATTCCTCATCTTCATGGCTAATTTATTTTTTTAAAAAGACAGAAAAAAGAAAACTCATAATATTTCATCAATCTGGAAGAATATTTCACAGAAAATACACTTCAGACCAAATGTTTTCAATCCAACTGCTGTTTATTATTTTCAATCAGTTAATGTTTTGGTCTTTAAATGTTGGAAACATTTTGCAGAAGCCCCTGAAGCTGTTAAAAAAAAAGACTTTGTTTCATGATGACCAACCAACATGTTTAAGAAGAAAACATAGAAGAAAACACTCAAAATGACTAAATGACTGATAATACAGGAGTCAAAGAATGAAATCAGACTTCAACACTCAGTTTGCTGTTGCCTTACAGAGCAACTTAATTCATGTAACAAAATAAATTCCCATATTTTAGTAATATTCTTCACTTTCCTGAGCAGCAAGCAGCCCTTAAAAAGTTTGTTGAAATGTGGAGGCAGAGTTGAAGTTCCATTGTACTTTCAGTAGTGTCAAGAAAACTAAACTAATCAACCTAAATTTTACAAAGTGGTTCCTCACATAAAAACGTAAGGATGAAAAATTCTTGATGCAATCATGCATGAGCGAATATATGAGCCAGATAAGAGTCCTGTTTTGATGTAATTTGATGTGAAGTGACCGACCTGAGATTCTCTTTCATTAATGTGGATGGATGCAGGATGCTCCTCCTCCTCTGGACTGTCTGATGATCCATCTTCTCTGCAGTTCACCATCCATGTTTCATCAGTGTCCACCTCTGTTTTCACACCACTCACTCCAAGAATGTCTGTTAAAAGCAGAATTAAAAACATATGGTCATAAGACGGAGGAATCAGCAGCGTATGTGATGTTGAAATGACAGTTCCTACCTTCCTCCTGGTCTGAGGATCTCTCTGCTGCCTCAGAGCTCAGCTCCACAACTTCCCTCCCACAGTCCGCACACTTCCCCGCCCTCCCTCCTTCCTCACTGAGCTTGATCTCGGTCCACTGCAGCCGCATCCTCAGGGAGTCTGCCTCCTGGCCCCTGCGCTTCACCTCCAGGAGGAAGACGTCCTCCACCAGCCTGGAGACCTGGAACATGGCAGACTTCAGCACCGCCTCCATCACGTCCGAGAGCTGAGTCTGGAAGGAGACGACCAGGGAGTCCAGCTCCGACATGGTGGGCTCCGCCGGGGTCTGCTGCTGCTCTCTGCTCGCCATCATCTGGATCCGCCAGTTAATCCGCCTCTCAGAGCCATTAATCCAACTTTAAACCTTAAAATCCAGACCTGACGTGATGTTTGTTGACATTAGCATTTGGCTAACTGACTAGCGTAGCTCCGAAGCTCAAAACATTCGCACGCTACGTGAAAAAGAAACTCCCCAACGTGTTGCACGTTAAATGCCAGTCAGCTATAACTTTGTGGCGGATAATAATGTGTCCCTTTTCTGCTCTTAAATGCTTGTAAAAAAAAATGTATTTTAATCCGTCTCCATCAATAATCCGAGCGAGCTCCGTTGTAGAGCCTTGTTTTTAACTGTTGATGTCACACGTGACGTGTACGGTGGCCTCAGAGGGACAAAGAAGGATAAACGCGATTTGATGAGCGACAGAGAGAGAGAGTTCTCTTGCCAAATGTATTGAATATGTGCTTTATTTAAAAGAATACAACAACAACAAAAGCTGTCTGGTTTTGTCTTCTTATGAAGTGTGTGTGGAAGTCTGCATGAGTATTTGTAAACTGTTTGTCCTGTGATAGCCTGGAGGTCCGTCCAGGATGTATCCTGCCCTCGCCCAAAGCCGGTTGGGATCATCTTCAGAGTCCAGCGGCCCGACACAGGATAGACAGTGAGGAAGATGGATGGCCAAATTGCATCTTGATGTAGTGGTTAATCTCTCTCCTCACATGAAGAATAATGTGAGGAGTAGTTATCTATGTCCACGGTGTGCGTGTAATCGTATCATGTCTTTTGCCTAATGTCAGCTTGGATTTCCTGCCCTGCGACCCTGGATCTAACCCTGAATTCTGTGCTCTGCAAGAAGAAACATACTTTTCCAAACCTCCACAAATGGGCTGCAATAGTTTCTATCTCATATTTATTAATGAACTGCTGATTTGCACATTTATTCATTACATCCACCAAGAACGTAATAAAATCACCTGCTTTTATTTATTTGTCTGTCTGTCTGTCTGTTAGCAGGATTACGTCAAAACACTGAATGGAACTTCGCCAATTTTCAGAGGGATTTTAGGCCCCAGATGACTCCATTAAATTTTGGGAGTGATCCGGATCTGGAATCTGGATCCAGATTTTTGAGCTTTTACGGGCTTCAGCAAATTGCGTCAAACTACTTGACGGATCTTCACCAAATTTTCACCACAGCTAGAGATTACAATATTGAAGAATTGATTACATTTTGGAAGTGATCCAGATCAGAATTTAAATTTCTGGGGTCTCAAATGAGGATCACGTCAAAAGTACACGACAGCTCTTTACCAAATTTTGATTCCTTCTGTGTCCACTTCAACGTTTGCGGACGTCAGAAATCTCTGATTGCTCATTTCCAGGTACTTCAGTTTCCCTCCCACAGTTAAAAAAACCCTCTTTGCAAGGTGCAGCCATTGAATAAACTGCCTGTTTCTGAGAAAATTAGTGCGCAGTGGTACCAAAGATGGACAATTTAAAATAAGTACAATCAAAAAAGAAATGTTAAAAGTCTCTTTTATTTGAAATCGAATATATAATCACAAGAATATGGTTGCTGAACTATTTTAATTTTGCAGAATTCTCCCCATACAAAGTCTGCTGCATTAATCTTATATAAATAAGACTCAGGTAATCAAACATGTAAAATTGGTATCTTTGTCTTATATTTTCAAAGGAACTAAAAGAGGAAATATAACAAGAAGAGACATTGAAAATGCACCTTAATAAAAAAAACACCCATGGATTTATAAATACAAACAGTTGAAATTCAGCCTCCCACGACGTCACGGACCAGTCCCTATAGGTCCGCGGTGTGGTCTGCGGTGTGTTTCCGTCGGTGTGACTTCAGGTGGTCCAGCCGTTTGAAGCTGAGGCCGCAGACGGTGCAGCAGTACGGCCGCTCCCCCGTGTGGGTCCGCTGGTGGACCTTCAGGATGTCCGCCCGGGTGAAGCTCTTGTCGCACATGTTGCACTGGTGAGGCTTCTCCTGCGTGTGAATCCTCCGGTGCAGCTTGAGGTTCCACAGCCGGCTGAACTTGTTCCCGCACAGAGTGCAGCAGTACGGTTTGTCGCTTGTCTGACCGCATTTGTGCGATTTGAGCTGGGAGAAGGAGGGGAAGCCTTTTCCGCAGTGGCTGCAGAGGTGGAGTCCCTGACCTGAGTGGATCCTCTGGTGCACTTTGAGGTTGCAGGCTTGAGTGAAAGTCTTCCCGCACTCGTTGCAGGAGTGCACGGCGCCCTGCGAGGTGGCTTTGTGTGTCTGTTTGTGGGCCTTGAGGGAAGCCGAGTCGGGGAACGACATGGAGCACTGGTTACACGGGTGTCTCCTCCCGCTTCTGCTTGCTGATGGATGCTGCAGCCTCTCTCCCAGGTTCAAGGTTTCGGTGTAGAGATCCGAGTCGCCGTACATGTTTTCTGCGCTGTGCATTGGTGGATCGACTCGGATGCCTTGACCCCGGATGCTCATCCTGTTTCCCGGGTCAGCAGCAGACGCCTGAGCCGGATACAAGGCATTCGGGTCCTGCAGAAAGCCTTCCTCATTGATGAGCAAGCAGCTCAACTCTCCACCCGCTTCCACGTTAGTCCTCGAGGGCGAAGCTGCGGGTGAAGCCGCTGCACCTTTTCTATTCTGTGCGGCTTCTTTTTGGTAAACCTGATTGTCGACGCTCGCCGGTGCTTCCACGTCGTCATTAAAGTGGTCCACGTAGCTCAGAGCGTCCCCCAGGGGAGCCGGGGAATCCTGTAACCCGTCGAAGTCGATCATGTTGCCGTCTGCATAGCCTGTCTTGTCAAATCCGTCCAGGTCCTCCATGGTGTACCGGTTTTGGAAAAGCGGTTGGGATGAGTCCCCGGAGTGTCCCGCCTGGCTGGATTCAGGCCTCTGGTCGAAGCTGCTCTCCCAGTTCACGTGGCACTTAGGGATCTTCTGGTCACTGAAACGCTTGCTGGGACCTGGCAACCCCGACGCCTCCGTTTCTGAGAGATGAGAAGAGTTTCAGGAGATTATAATTGTAAGTTGTTTGTTTTTTTGTTTTTTTTAACAGTTTCATATGTTGCAAAAAGAGACTAACCATCTAAACCGACGGCCCAGTCATGTGGCTCGCTGGCTTCTTCTCGTAGAGCTTCCTCCTTCAGCAGCCCATCAAGCTTCTCATCGTGCAGATCTGGTGACTGGAAGACAGAGAGAACAACACTGACTCTCACTCATCCTGAACCCGCTAAAGTCCAACATATACAAGCATCTACTGGCTCAGATTCTGGATGAACGCACAGATTTTCTCCCAAGAAGTTGGTATAAACACAGAGTGCGAGTAATGTGCAGATCAGTCTATGGATAGGGTGGAAAGGATTTCAGTTTAACAAAAGGTTACAGGTCATCTGACCGGCCCTCGTCAAGCAGAAAAAAAAAATACGCCGTACTATCACCTGAGGGAATAAAGAAAGAGACGAAGCTCAGATTTCTCTGCAAAGTTTAGAAAAAAACACAAACTATTTATTGATCTTCAGCAGGATGGCCTATATGTAATGCTGACTCTACAGATGCTCCGAAAATGTTAGACAATTCAAATATAAACTAGAAAAGCACTCCGAGAGTGCACACCTTCACCAAGCGCCTTGTTTCTTACATTTGTGATTTATAAGATTGTAGAAGGTACTAATATATATCATCCCTCCAAATATCAATGTAATCCAAGTTTATTACACAGATTTATGACACTTTATATGATTCAAATGGCATTTTCAATGTTAACATTCCCAACTTGAAAGTGCCGCCATATCGTTAATCTGGATCAGATCCAGGTAGAATTTATCACAATTGAGGTCAATGATGCTCCAAAAATACATGTCAAATCTCAAGAGAATCAAAACAAAATTCTATGACTTATGATTTTTTGAAACTGGTAATTGAGGTTTCCAATGTTAACTTCCGGAATTTTTCCTGACCTTATTCTGGATACGATACGGATGAAATTTTGCACCCTACTAGATACGATCCTCCTACAGATGACTGAATTTCTATCACTGAATTTTTACAAGTCAATTAGATATGATCTCCAAGAGATGTGATTTTTTTTGAAAATGGCTCAATGATAAGTAAAAGGGAAAAACAGGATCTTTGATATTTTTTTTTTTTTTTTATATCCAGATGGTTATCCGGGTCACTCTCAAAATTTTATGGAATCTAAGTTGGGTCAAGACACATCTTCTGAATTTTATTTTAGGAAGATCCCATCATGAGTTTTTGCATAGTCCTGCTAACAAACAAACAGACAAACCCTGGCATAGGAAATGAACCATGTCAGTCCACAATCAACTTCCTGTCAATCACAGAATTGACTTAAAATATCATTGTGGATCACCCACATTGTTAAGCTTTATGCCGAACGTCCTTGAAGATGCAACCTTAAAGTGGTGGATGGACAATTAACAAGACAGGAATTACTCTACTTATTCCATACGGTCAATGACAAAGAATTATTGTCAAACAGAATGAGAAACAATGAGGTTTAGGATGCACACTGCTTTTAGAAGAAATGCTGCCCTCCTCATATTAATCTGACAGCGAAGACGTCATCCAGCCTACCTCTGCTGGGTTCGTGGGTGTTTGGACATCCGGTTTAGCATCTTCCAGTTCATCACTGAGCTGCTCCTCATCGTGGGAACATTGCGCCTCTTCGTCCAATCCACTCTCTTGTTTCATAGTCCTCTCTGTCAAACAAAACGTGCATGTTAAATATTTAACTGTTGAACACAATGAAGAATGACTCTGTTCCCCTTTGAACCTAATTGGTGGACCAATAAAACACCTTCGATCTGGAGCAACAGCATGCTCTATGGGGATTATTTGTTGAACTCTAAGCTGATATTTTTCTTAATTCATCCACCTCTAACACTGGATCTGTGGTCTCTTTAATTCAAATTTTCCATACAAATATTTTCAAGGTTTTACAGATTCCAGACTGTCAGGACACCGTGTCCTGTGGTTTAACTCAAGATATGACTTGAGATGACCCCTTCAAATCTCACTGACTGTTTCTTATCTAACAGTTATTGATCAATGAGGCAGGACAAAGTCTGTCAGTCAGCTACAAGCAGCTCAGATCATCCTGTGAGCTTGAGGTTTCAGGTTTGACTGTATATCAGGTGAATTTCAGTCTGATCACGCAGTAATCATTGCAAGGAGCTCAATCTATCAATCAAACACTATTTATTATACAACACAGAAAAATACTAAAAGTGTTTTACAAAGAAAGGGGTGTTAAAACTAAAAATGTTTGCATACTCACACATCTGCTCACACACATAACTATGCTTGTGTGTGTGTGTGTGTGTGTGCATAAATTAAACTAATTAAAGATTGTTAAAATGGTGAAAAAGAAAAACTAGTAACATGATATTAGAAATAAATCACTACACATAAACATATTTCTGTCATGTATAAATCTGCACTGCATTCATTTATTGCACTTTACTTCATTAATTTAATTTAGCTGCCATTCTTATCAATCATTGGGTTAGAAGGACTTCCTCACAATTTGGACCTGTGGTAGTTTGGGTGAAGTTTCCAATCGCAGTCAGAGATGACAAGTAATGCCAAGAAAGTACACAGGTTTGTATTTGAATGTATGAGGTGAAAGTAAAAATAAAAAAATCAGAAATAAAGCAGTATAGAAAAATTTAAATAAGAATCGTAGGACAATACATATACTTTGTGAGAAAAGTAGAATTTTGTCAGTGAGAGAAACATAAAGCTGACATTTGTTTAATGTCCAGCTTCTGCTACCCGTGGGAGAGAACAGGATACACTATGGACTAGTCGCCTGTCCATCACTACACCAACAAACCACACACACATACATTCAGATTTATTGGAACTGTAGGATCAACAATTAGCCTCAGATGCATGTTTTTGGACTGTGGAAGGAAATTTTGAATATCCGGAGGAAATCAGAAACACATAACGAGAACGTGCAAACTCCACAAAGAAAGACTGGTATTTGAATCCATGAACGTCTCACTGTGAGACTCGGAACCTAACCACTGCTCAACCGTGCAGCCACATCGGCTTAACAATGAAGGCTGAAAGCACCTATAGAAGCACGTGTATCGAATGCGGTAAATTATGAGTCAGATGTTTGAGGATGAGGAACTTGCCTGATTCTACCCATTTGTTAGATGTTTGAGAATGAGAAACTGAGCTGTTTGTCAGGTATATGAGGATGATGCTCACCAGTAGCTACCTGCTTGCCCACCATGTCCACTCTGCCACAATCCATGAGAGACATAATTTTCTCAGACTTTTGAGGATGAGACTAATCCATTTGCCAGATATATGAGATTGAGAAATGCTGACCAGTTTGTCTTATGTTTGAGGATAACACTCACCTGCAGCTACCTGCTTTGTCCTCAGTCATCTCCCCCTACCACAAACCCACCTGTTTGAGGATGACACTCACCTGTGGCTACCTGCTTGTCCTCAGTCATCTCAACTCTTCCACAGTCCACACACCGGCCTCCCCTCCGGCCGGCTCCCTCCCTCTCTCTGCGGCGGCTCTCGGACCACTTCAGCCTCCTCTTCAGGGACTCCACCTGCTCCTTGCATCGGGTCACCTCCTCCAGGAAGCTGTCCTCCACCAGTCGGGTGATCTCGTACATGGCAGCCTTGAATACTGTCTCCATGACACAGGAGAGCTGGGACTGGAAGGTGGCCACGGACTCGGACATGGTTCCGGGAGAACGTGAGGAGGGACCTGAAGGAAAAGCGGCACTTCTGAGCCCGATGTGGATAACGTTACTTTAGAGCGCTCTATAACCAGCCTTCTGTCTACTGATTGCGGATTAGATGTTCATAGTGTAAATTTACTCACTTGTACCAGGTTGATTTGATTTTAAACGAGCTGTTTCGTCACTCGTGTTCCTCCACGTTAGCTAACTAATTAGCTTCTGCAGTATTGTTGAAGATTCCACCCCAAATTCAACAAACAGTCACCGGAAACGTTATTGGCAGTATTTTTTACAAATTTACACCACATTTAGAGAAAGATTAACCTAGTAACTACCGCGATTAAACAGATTTTCTAGACTTTTTTCTACAGTTTGTGAACCGTTCGTCCAGATTCCGTAAACAACCACACTTCCGGTGTTTGGAGTATGGGTCGCGTTTTGGGACAATCTTCACAGGTTTAGATTTCGCGCAAGACAATAGAATAGAATAGAATAGAATAGAATAGAATAGAATAGAATAGAATAGAATAGAATAGAATAGAAGTGCGTTACAAGGAATTGAAGGAACACGGTGATTAAGAAAATAATAAAAAAAGGTGAATGAATCAAGAAATATTTTTACTTGGATAAAGATACTAAAATAAGTAAAATCTATTGTGTAATGGAATGCCTGATCTAATAATGTTTTCTGGTCTGATTTAAAAGAAGGGAGTGTGTCAGCAGGAACTTTGTTCCACAAGTGAGAAGCGTAGGAACGGAAGAAAAAAGTTCATGTTTTTTGTTTCTGACGTTGGGAAACACTCAGGGGAACACTCAGCATGTTGGGTGTCCGTTTACACAACAGTGGTACAACCATAGATATAAATGTAAATAGATAAATAAATTATATCTACGGGTACAGCTGCATGTGCATCACTGCCGTAGTAAATAGTTCTGCTAATGTGCAAGTAGATGGAATATAACAACAATGTTTGAATCTTGACTCCCAGTCCATATTCTCAAGGGACTTGGTAGTTTTATAGTTGACAGTCACCATAATATCAATCTCGTATTTCCGTACAAATGTCTGTGTATGTACCCCCATTGTAAATGTTTAGCATATTGTTCTCTGCGCTTGTGTTTGTAGTTTCATTCCAAAAACAAGCAACAGCACCCACCACCCATTTTCAGTGCTTCTGCTTTTTCCGTTGGACACAGTTTTTCAAAATGTAGACGTATTTCCAAGAAATTTTTCTGAAATGAAATCTCTAAAGAGTTTTTCATTTGAGAATGTTGTTGTGTAAACAGGGTCTCAGTAAACATCTTCCTAAGGACCTCAAAAGTCTGGATATTTCATATTCTGCTTGTACATTTGAGGTGTATTCAGGCCCAACACTATTCAAAGCTTTATAGATAAGAATTAAGATCAGGACCTTTTGTCCCACACAGGCAGCCAGTACAGAGATTGAAATTCAGGTGTAATTTAATCGACCTTCTTTGTGTTGGTGAGGACTCTGAGTGAGATGTGACATTAAGCACACCGTTAAAATAATCTAACCTTTTGAAAATATATGCACAAACAAGTATCTGTGAATCTTGTTTGGCCAGAAATCCTTTCATTAATGCAATATTGTTTTTCAAAAGGAATGGAGTTATTTGTAAATCTTGCTTGGATGTACACCACAATTGCTGTTCTATGATATTTGGTTCTGGTTCTGGATCATCACTCGCTGAAGGCTCCATCAAATTGACTCATGGTGGTTAGTATTCATTGCATCAGTCTGCTTCCCCTGGAGTCTCTGCTCTTGGTTTAAGACTAAATAATTACTATTTTATGTGCCAGTGCCAAACTGCTGTCCTATGTTTCAAACTTAAGAATGCGATCACGTTCTGTTGGTGGATTAATCCTATAGTGCTTTGCAAAAACTCCTTGTTTTGTTTGAAATAATAGAACTGGATCAGAACCTTCCATGTTTCAGTACAATTTGCATTTACATACTACAAATTCAAAATATCAGTATTTAAAATATTAAAGAGAACTGTAAATAATGAAAGTTAATTCATAAAAACTGCTATACTAACTGAAATTCCACAGTCCTACCTAAGGGGGAAAATTTAAAATGAATATGAATTCTTTTCACTGATAAAATTACTAATTCCAGGTTGTAGTTGTTTGTTTTTGTTTTTTTTTAATACATTTTGATACAGCTGAATTGCTATAAGCTGTTTCCATGCACTGTGCATTCATGCTCTGCACACAATAAATGTTTGAAATTGTGGCATTGAATATGTAAAGATTATTCTTTTCTTCAATGATGCTTCATGCATCAGTTAAAAGTTCAAAATGGAATGTTTAAAAGAAATCCCGCGTTTGGAAAATCGTATCCTTTATTTTTCATTTCAAACTATATAAATACAAAGTCTTTGTGTACAGAATGGTTAAAGCAAAGTATGAGATGAACATCAGCAATAGAAAGTTTCTCTCCAAGACAGAGGCAGCATTTTTTCAGTAACTGCGATGTCCTGAAACAAGCTCCTTAAGACCTCAATGTGAAGGCCGACACCAAGAGGCAAAGCCACAGCGGCAGTGACAGTGTCAGGGCTGGGGGCCCACCCGAATATGCGATGGAATGATGGCACTTTCCAACATTGCCAACTTGATCTGTGGCAATGAACTCAACGACCTGCGAGCAGCAGGAAGCGTTGTACTTGGCCTGAACGACAGTAGCATTCAGCACAGAATGTGTGAAGACTCCGCTGCCCTGATGCAGGTACAGGCTCTCGATCCCGGTGCCGTCTCCGTCGGTGAGGTTAGCAGAGAGCTGCCAGCTGAAACCTTTGCACTGGGTTACATCTTTAGGGCAGTCATCAGCATGCACGCTGACCACCTCGCACCGCGGCCGGATGAAATCTGTAATCTGGATCGACCACAGAGGAAAAATACATGTCAAGATTGCAATTAAAATCAGTGGGGCAGTTTAATAGTGTTTAGCCTTTGATTACCTTGGTCATGACAGACAGTCTGAGAACTGCATAGTTGGAGTCGGCACCACTGGGCGACCGGGCTTCGAAGGTCACGGTGACATCAGTGCCTGACTGCGTATCTTTAGGTGGACTGATAATCAGTGTACCATTGGAATATTGTCCAGGCGTCAACGGGAGTCTGTTAGGAAACAAGAAATATGAAGATAAAGTGAAAGTGAAAGAAAGTTCTTTTGGGAAGGATTAAGGCGTCTGTCTCAAACACATGAGAGGTGATGCAGTCGTCCCACTGGAGGGCCATTTATTGTTTGAGTAATAACAAAAAAAAAAAGCTAATATATTCCTCAAAATAGATTATTTTACTTCAGATATACTGACACAAAATTGAACTTTTTGTTCATTCTTAAATATCTGATTGAAACCTTTGAATAAACTAAAACAGAAACAACTCCGTTCTGTTTAGACAAAACTTGTGCCAATTTTATTACATTTTTTACATGAAATTGAGGGCTATATGTACTGAGGTGGAGTTTGAGATCCTTATTTTTAAGTGTTCCTCAATAGTTGGTTTTAGAAACCTAGGTTGAATAGTAAGATGCGTCTTGTACGTTAACCTTTACTCCAGCTGGTAGGTGGGGTCGCATTTTATCTCAACACAGATGTAATTTTGACCAGAATTGATAACTCCTTGATAATTGAGAACCCCTTGATAAGTAATTCAACAATGCTGCAGTGGAAATACTGATAGGAACTGGCAGGCTTGGACATATTTCTCTCAAAACACTATTCCACAATATTAAATTCTTCTTTTATCTTAGAAAGTTCTTTACAACCAGGCTCCATCATATCTTAAAGAGCTGTTAGTCCCTTTTTTCCCTGGCAGAACACTTCGTTCCTACTCGAGGTTCCCAAAGATTCTAGTTATCTAACTCCATTCATGTGGAAACAGCTCCCTCACTACCCCTTTTAGGATCATGAACAGTTCTGCTTGTCTTAGATCACCATGGACCATTTTCTGATGGTCTATGGTTTCCAGTGGCTGCTTTAGGTTAAGGTGCAACAACCTGCTTCTTGCTTTTCATTCATTTAATGCTGAATATTGTCTGCCACTAACTTTATGTGTCTTTCACCTTGTCCAAATTGTCTTTATCTTCCTGTATCTCTGATTTTGGAGCTGGTTATTTATGATGAGACCTTCCTTCCTCCTCATTATCTGATAAGCTGCCCTCAGATAATACCCCAGCCACACCTTGAAAGCCGCTGAACTATGTCCTCCTTTGTGGACTATGAACTTTTAAAGTTTCCTCTTACTTTGGTGGGTAGGTCGTGGGGAAGCTTCTGTCATTTTTTATGGTGATGGTATATGAATCAGCAGAGCCCTGCGTCATCACACTGAAAGGGATCTTGAAGTCTTGTCCAGGCTCCATACTACTGTCCACAGTCGCCTAAAGCAGATGAAGAGAAAACTGATCAAGAAGATGGCTGATATAAACACAGACGTATGATAGATCTGGACATGCTTTCATTATTCTAGTGGTTTTAGTCATTGGTCAACCAGCAGTTGTGTAAAAGTGACATGACCGACCTGGATGTTCACTTTAGAGACGGACATCTGGGTGGTCGACTGCCTCTGAAATTTGCTGTTTGACACCTTGTCAGTTCCCTTCAAAACGACCACAAACTCTCCCTGAGGGACTTCGTCAACCATCACGAGGATGTCTCCATTGCCGTAGTCAGTCATTTTGCTTTCAGTGATGTTTTCAGGACCGGACACTAATACCAGGCCAATTTCTCCAATAGCCAGAGAGGAGGGGCCTTTTCTACCCATTACTGAGATCTTCAAGTTAGCGGGAATTCCTGCATTGCCAGAGGCAAACAAAAGGTCAGATGACAGTAAAAATATTATTGCATTACAGAAATTACAGCTATTTTATCTAACTTAGTATTGTGGGATGATTATGCCACTTCTCGCTGACAATGAGCAAAGGCACATGTCAACATGTCATGACTCCCAGTCCACATTCTCTTGAGATTTGGTTCTTTTATATTTGACACTGTAAAAAACAATCCAACTTGGTTGTCTGTCCATACGAATGTTCGTGTACTCCCAT